>SJYC01048484.1:0-24699 GCA_006408675.1 Madoqua kirkii | reverse complement strand
TATCACCAGTCACATCCACAGCTGGGTATTGTTTTTGCTTTGGCTCCATCCCTTCATTCTTTCTGGAGTTATTTCTCCACTGACCTCCAGTAGCATATTTGACCTGGGGAGTACCTCTTTTAGTATCCTATCATTTTGCCTTTTCATACTCTTCTTGGGGTCCTCAAGGCAAAAATACTGAAGTGGTTTTCCATTCCCTTCTCCAATGGACCACATTCTGTGCTGTTTACATGAAACATACCAAAAAAAAAAAATCCAAAAAGTAATGTGCAAATGTTGAAATAGTAAGTGCAAATAAAAAGGAAAAAATTCAATATTTATTTCAGACAAAGTTGTCATCAATGTAAAAGTCCTGGAAGGGAAAATAAATTTTAAATGGAAATAAAAAATTCAGGCCTCAATGATGACATAACCTGCTTTCCCATGTAAATAGCAGAAAACTATATATAGTCAAATAATTTTCAGGAATCTATGAGAAAATAAACAAGAAGTTACTTTTAATACATGAAAAAAAAATCCAACCCTTACCAGAATAACCAGACATAAATTTGTAAGTAGGTTTGCATGATATAAATTATTTATTAAGAAGTTTAAATATTGTGGAAACAGAGAAGATTGAGTACCCATTCAATAAGATCTCAAGCAAATTTTGTGTATATACTAATGGTTCAATTATATAAGACCCATTTTCTGATTTGTGTGCAATACAGATGGAAATTATTATCAGAGGTTTAAGTGTCATCAATAGCAACAAATTACAACAATTCTTAGATTTAAAACTGCCAGGCTCCTCTGTCCATGGGGATTCTCCAGGCAGGAATACTGTAGTGGATAGCCATTCCCTTCTCCAGAGGATCTTCCTGAACCAGGGATAGAACCCTGGTCTCCCGCATTGCAGGTGGATTCTCTATCATCTGAGTCACCAGATGATGCAAACTTTCCCAAACAAGTGTTTAGTCAAAAGAGTAATTAAAACCATTTTAAAAAAGCAATTAAATGTGATAAGAGAAATTAAGCCAAGAGGAGAAGGTGATAAGCAAATTTTGTGTATATACTAATGGTTCAGTTATATAAGACCCGTTTTATTATCAGAGGTTTAAATGTCATCAATAACAGTAGCAACAAATTACAACAATTCTTAGATTTAAAACTGCCAGGCTCCTCTGTCCATGGGGATTCTCCAGGCAGGAATACTGTAGTGGATAGCCATTCCCTTCTCCAGAGGATCTTCCTGAACCAGGGATAGAACCCCGGTCTCCCACATTGCAGGTGGATTCTCTATCATCTGAGTCACCAGATGATACAAACTTTCCCAAACAAGTGTTTAGTCAAAAGAGTAATTAAAACCATTTTAAAAAGCAATTAAATGTGATAGAAATTAAGCCAAGAGGAGAAGGAGACGACAGAAGATGAGATGGTTGGATGGCATCACCGACTCAATGGACATGAGTTTGAGCAAACTCTGGGAGTTGGTGATGGACAGGGAGGCCTGGTGTGCTGCAGTTCATGGGGTCACAAAGAGTGAGCCACAACTTAGTCACAAACCCACGACGGATGGGAACACTGCCTACACAGACTTACAGGGTGCAGCTGCTTTCAGTGTGGATCTCTCCTGACTCTCCCTCCAGTGGTGCTGGCTGTAGCCCCTTTAGAGGAGGCTCGGCTGCCGCGGTGGCGAGCCGGCTCTGGGGCGGGCCTACTGTGTGCTCTGTGTGTGCCCCTGCCCCTAATAGGGCAGGGTCTGCTCCCTAGGTGTTGGAGTAGTGAGTGAGGCGAGAGGCACTCAGTCGTGTCCGACTCTTTGCGACCCCATGGACTATACAGTCCACGGACTTCTCCAGGCCAGAATCCTGGAGTGGGCAGCCTTTCCCTTCTCCAGGGGATCGTCCCAGCCCGGGGCTCGAACCCAGGTCTCCCGCACTGCAGGCGGATTCTTTACCATCTGAGCCACCAGGGAAGCCCGGTCGGAGGAGAGGCCCCAGATCTGATTCTTGGCTGTGTTTCTGATGTGCAGTGCCAAGTTCCACCGGGGGAGAGCGCTGGCCAGCCCTCCTCTGGAGCCGGTCTCTGCTCTGTCACCTTTCACCCCCGCCAGCTCTCAGGTTGCTCTCGCTGGCGCTGCTCTCCGCCTCGCCTTGACTGTACGTCCACCAGCAGTTCACTCTGGGATCTCTCAGATGTTCTTTTCACCCCCGGCGCAGGCCCACTGAAGGATTTCAGGACTGCAGTAATCACGATCTGGATCTGCTATGTGTGCCGTGGGGGCAGCTCCGACTCTGACTTGCGTGAACCCCCCGGTGTTTGTGCCCACGTAGTCTTCAGCTGCTGAAGCTAGACCCATCTAGGCTGCAGGAGCGGTTGTCTGTTCAGATCCGTAGGCGCTGAGTCTGCAAAGCTGGGGTCTACATTTGCAGTGTCCGCATCTGTGAGGGGAGATTTCAGCTTTTCCTCCTTCGTTGCATGGCCCGGGGCTCAGCTCTGCTCAGTCCCGCCTCTGCACGTGGGTCCCCTCCAGCATCCGCGCCTGAGGCTGTGCAGCCTGCAAGCCCGCCCAGGCGTGAGGGGGCCGGGGCAGAGCCTGGGGCGCCCGAGACTGCCCGGGAGGGAGGCGCCCCTGGGACCCGGTGGAGGAAGGAGCGTGCTGGGGTAGAGAGCTGGGTGCGACTGTCGGGTGGGAGGGGGCGGACACAGAGACTGGGGCCAGCGGGCTGCCCAGGAGGGGAGGAGGTGGAGGCCGCGGTGACAGGGTGGTGCTCACGTGGGTTGGATTCTTCAGGTTGTTGAGGTGGACCCAATGTTCATCACTTCCCAGATGGCATGGTCAGTAAAGTATCTGCCGGCAGGGCAGCAGACCCTGATTCAAGCCCTGGGTCAGAAAGATCCCTTGGAGAAGGAAAAGGCAACCCACTCCAGTACTCTTGCCTGGAAAATCCCACAGACAGACAAGCCTGGTGGGCTACAGCCCTGGGGTCACAAAGAGCTGGACACGAGTTAGCGAGTAATCCACCACCCATGTTCCTTGCAACCTATTTACAGTAGTCAGGACGCAGAAGCAGCCTAAATATCCATCGACAGATGAATGGATGAAGAAGGTGTGGAATACAGTGGAATATTACCCAGCCATTAAAAGAACACAGTAATGCCATTTGGAGTGGCAGGGGTGGACCTTGACATTATTTTACCAAGTGAGGTAAGTCAGACGGAGGAAGGAAAATATCATATGACGCCACTTCTATGTGGAATCTAAAACATGAGGCAAGCGAGCTTATTTACCAAGCAGAGACAGGCTCACAGACACTGAGAACTAGCGAACCGTTACCTGTGGAACAGAGCAGGGAGGGATGGATCGGGAGTTTGGGATTGGCATGTACATAGTACTATATTCAGAGTGGATAACCAAAATATTCTGTAATAGCCCCAACAGGAAAATAATTTGAAAAAAAAAATAGATGCATGTATATGTATAACTGAATCACTTTGCTATACATCTAAAGTCAAGGAATTCTCTTCGCAATCTTAATTTCTCTTGCCATATTGCATAACACACAGGTTCTAGATATGAGGATGTGAGCATCTTTTGGGGACCTGCCAAAATAGTGTGCTTAAAATGTTTGCTCACCCATGTACTACCTTTTTGAAATGTAAAATATGAAGTTCTGATAGCAGAAAATATGTTGAGAAATTAGAAATGAATATACTTAAATAAATAAATTAAGTTTGTAGTGGGTAAAGGTCTTATCAGAAGACACTCTAGGTTGTTTGGGTAGGTTGTTTAAGTAGCTTGTTCTAGCCTGCTTAAGTAGGAAAAAATTTACCGTGAAATATCTCTTGCTCACAGGACCTTTAGAGGAGCTGCAACAATATGACCAGACAGAGCTGGCCCAGAGGAGCAGTGCACTCTTTCCGTGGAGAAGCTGCCTGCAGCTCCTGCTGGCTCCAGGTTATTCTACTGTGCTTCTTTTCACTCTTCTTTATTTTCTTGAGCTACCATTGCCGCTGGCTGGGTGCGTTCAACAACAGAAACTGATTTCTCACATCCCAGAAGGCTGAAAGTCCAGGGTCTGGGTGTCAGCCTGTTCAGGTCCTGGTGAGGTTCTTCTCTTCCTTGCTTGCAGAGGTGGATGTCATTTCTTATAGGGCACTAATCTGATTTGACTGAGAGTCACCAATATGATTTCATTTAACCTTAATTATTTCCTTAGAAGCCCCATCTCCAAATATAGCCACATTGCAGGGGGGCAGGGGATTAAGGTTTTAGCATATGAATTTGGGGGCTAGAGGACACAAACATTCAATCCATAACATTTTAGAATATGGAATTTTCATGTCTGACTTAGATTATATAACTTCTTAGATTAAATAACTTCTAAACATAAGAATCCTGTGGTTACTTTAGAAATCAACTGCATTTCTATATACTAACAATGAAACATCAGAAAGAGAAATTAAGGAATCAATCCCATTCACCATTGCAACAAAAAGAATCAAATATCTAGGAATAAACTTACCTAAGGAGATGAAATAACTGTATACAGAAAATTATAAGATACCAATGAAAGAAATCAAAGATGACATAAGCACATGGAGAGATATTCCATGTTCCTGGGTAGGAAGAATCAATATTGTGAGAATGATTATACTACCAAAAGCAATCTACAGATTTAACGCAATCCCTATCAAATTACCAATGGTGTTTTTCACAGAACTAGAACAAAAAATTTCATAATTCATATGGAAACACAAAGTTTCCCCAATGGCCAAAGCAGTCTTGAGAAAGAAGAATGGAGCTGGAGAAATCAAGCTTCCTGACTTCAAGTTATATACTACAAAGCTACAGTCAACAACACAGTGTGGTACTGGCACAAAAACAGAAATACAGACCAATGGAACAACATAGAAAGCCCAGAAATAAACCCATGAACCTATGGGTACCTTATTATTGACACAGGAGGCAAGAATATACAGTGAGCAAAGACAGTATCTTCAATAAGTGGTGCTATGAAAACTGGACAGATACCTGTAAGCGAATGAAACTAGAATACTTCCTCACACCTCACACAAAGAGAAACTCAAAATGGATTAAAGACCTAATATAAGAGCAGAAACTCTAAAATTCTTAGAGGAAAACATAGGCAGAACACTCGACATAAATCAAAGCAAGATCCTCGATGACCCGCCTCCTAGAGTAACAGAAATAAAAACAAAAGCAAGCAAGTGGGAGCTGATTAAACTTAAAAGCATTTGCACAGCAAAGGAAACTAGAAGCAAGGAGAAAAGACAGCCCTCAGAAGGGGAGAAAATAATAGCAAATGAAACAACTGATGAATTATTTTCCAAAATACACCAGCAGTTCATACAACTCAATACCAGATAAACAAACAACACAATCAAAAAGTAGGGAAAAGACCTAAACAGACAACACTGAAGTGGGGTTGCCGTGTCCTTCTCTAGGGGATCTTCCTGACCCAGGGATTGAACCCGGGTCTCCCACATTGCAGGCAGACGCTTTACCCTCTGAGCCACCAGTGAAGCCCCAAAGAAGACATATAGATGGCTAACAAACACATGAAAAAATGCTCAACATCACATTATCAGAGAAATGCAGATCAAAACTACACTGAGAATCACCTCACACTGGTCAGAACGGCCCTCATAAATGCTGAAAAGGGTGTGGAGAAAAGGGAAAACCCTTGCATTGTTGGTGGGAATGTAAATTGATACAGCCACTATGGAAGACGTTATGGGGAGTCCTTAAAAAACTAGGAATAAAACCATCATATGACCCAGCAATCCCACTCCTAGGCATACACCCCGAGGAAACCAAAATTGAGACTCATGTATCCCATTGTTCACTGCAGCACTATTTACAGTAGCTAGAACATGGACACAGCCTAGATGTCCATCGACAGATGAATGGATAAAGAAGCTGTGGTACATATATATACACAATGGAATATTTCTCAGCCATAAAAAAGGAACACATTTGAATTTGTTCTAATGAGGTGGATGAACCTAGAACCTATTATACAGAGTGAAGTGAGTCAGAAAGAGAAAGATAAATACCATATTCTCACACATATATACAGAATCTAGAAAAATGGTACTGAAGAATTTATTTACAGGGCAGCAGTGAGAAACAGACAGAGAATAGACTTATGGACAGGGGAGAGGGGAGGAGAGGGTGAGATGTATGAAGAGTAACATGGAAACTTACAGCCCCACGTTTAAAATCGATAGCCAATGGGAATTTGCGGTACGACTGGGGGACACATACAGGGGCCCTGTATCAACCTAGAGAGGTGGGATGGGGAGGGAGATGGGAGGGAGGTTCAAAAGGGAGGGTATATATATATATATACCTATTGAACTGATCGCTGATTCAAGCTGAGGTTTGACAGAAAGCAGCAAAATTCTGTAAAGCAATTATCCTTCAATAAAATATAAATAAATTAAAAAAATTCTGTGGGTACTTTGATTGGAAGAGCTGAAATCTAGTAGTGTTAGTGGAGGAGAGTCTGGAGACCACTCCTCCTGAGGGCCTTGGTTCTTGGTAAGAATACAAAGAATGATCTGAGGTCTTACCTGTTGCAAGAAAGTTTATTGATGGTAAGGAAAGAAAGAATAGAGAGGCTACCTCAAGAGAGAGGTGGGTTATGCCAAGGGAAGCAATCACCAGGAGGGCTGGGGTACAGAGTTTTGAGGGCAAAGTTATTTGCATAATTGGGAGGGTCCTTGATTGACAGTTGCAAATTATATAACGAGAAGCTCTACTGGGTATGTCCTTCCTGTAACTCAGTCTGTTATGATTAGATGTATGTATTCATGGAATATTTATGAGCAGCTAATGAGTCCAGTGACCACTGAAGATTACTTTGGTACATGATAGTGTGAGGTGTGGAGAAGGCAATGGCACCCCACTCCAGGGCTCTTGCCTGGACAATCCCAGGGACGGAGGAGCCTGGTGGGCTGCAGTCCATGGGGTTCTAAGAGTTGAGTATGACTGAGCTACTTCACTTTCCCTTTTCACTTTCATGCATCGGCGAAGGCAATGGCACCCCACTCCAGTGCTCTTGCCTGGAGAGTCCCAGGGACGGGGGAGCCTGGTGGGCTGCCGTCCACGGGGTCGCACAGGGTCGGACACGACTGAGCGACTCAGCAGCCGCACTGTGAGGTGTGCACGTGTGCTAGAGGAGGGACAGTCTCGCCAGGTTGTAGCAGGTGATATTTCCTGGCCCCTGACTCTTTGCTGATGGGGACGTATCAGGGGCAGAGCTGGTAAATCGCCTGATGGGATTGGGTGGCCATTGGATGTTTAGCTGAAAGGGTTGCTTCTTGCTCTTAGCTAACTTCTCGCCTAACTAGCGTCATGGTGACAGGGATGTGAAGAAAGGTAGTGGCTGTATCTGTTTTTTGGAAAGTGAGATTCACTGATGGGAAACTACCAGACAGATGTTCAAGATATAGTTGGCGATCACTTAACACAGAAAGTGCATGAAAATAGATACAGAATAAGTATGAAAATAAATGCATTCTGTAAAAGACTCATTAACCTCAAGGCTCTTTTGTGAGAGAGATAAATCAGCAAGAAAACAGTGTTGGCAAAGTCATTACAGAAAACCTGATAAAGCTGAACTAAATGAGAATATTGCCCTGTCCCCTAAAAGACTGAAATCAGACCACTTTTTTTCAAATCCTCAAGAAACAGATAATTTTCAGCCTATTTAAATATTTCCAGAGCATAGAGAAAGACTAAAAGCTATCCTGTAATGCTGATAAAAAGACCTAACAAAGAGTAAGAAAGAAAATATCAATCTCAATTATGAATATAGATGAAAAAATAGAAAGTAAATTATCAGCAAATGATATCCAGCTGTATTTAAAGAACTTAATTCATCATAGCCAGTGGGGTTTATTTCATGAATGCAAGAACAGATCAATGCTAGGAAATTTTTTAATCAAATCTTTCATTCTAGCAAGTCTAAATGGAAATATATTTAACTATCTACATGTGTAATTTAATTGACTCTAATTATCAGTTCTGCCTCAAAAGACCAGAATTTTTGCTTTGACCCAATAAAACTATATACAATATATAATCTCAGGGTCAGAATCTTTATCATGCTTTGTGCTTGGTTTGAATCTGTTTAACAGGCTACTTTGGCTAGTCTACATTAAAAGGGAGACAACATTTTTGTTATTTACAAACAAATCATCTATAGAAATTTGGGCACAGAATTGTCTGAAAAATTGGAAGAACCCGTGTAGCATCAAGTAGTATGTATAAGGACGAGCACGTGCTTGAGGTCTGACATCTCACCGGGCTCTTTGTTGTCTTGGAAAATTATTTTACGTTAATCATTGAAGTAGATAATAGCTCCACTTTCATAAATCTCACTTCGCATGGGTTACACTGGGCATGCAGCTGGTGCCTGTCTTTCACTCTGAGAGGTTTAAACGAGATGACAGCCTCAGACAGTGAGTGTGAGGCTGATAGCCTGTGACCGCTGGTATTGTTACTCTGTTATTATTGTAGCTTCAATATTACTGTTATCACGATTACTATTTTCAGGATACAAAGAATAACAGTTAAACATAAAGTAAATATAAAAAGTTATTATATTCCTTCTGTACCAACAATACCTAGTCTGAATTAAAAAAATCAAATTCAATTTCCTCTGTTTTACTTATAAAACATAAAAATTAAATGATGATTCAGTTCAGTTGCTCAGTCGTGTCCAGCTCTTTGCGACCCCATGAATCGCAGCATGCCAGGCCTCCCTGTTCATCACCATCTCACGAAAAGTAGTCTCTAAATTTTATAGTAATGCATATACAACAGCAGTGTGAAAGAAAACAGAATAATATAAAAAAGATAACTTGATGGACTTTAAAGACTTAATTGATTAAAATGGTGACCTTTAATTGTTGTTTACAAATCTGTGGAGAGCTGGGGTGAGGAACTGACTTTAGGTGGTTATGCTAAGTGTATGTCTAGAGGTGTCATCACTAACAGCTGTTGAAGAAGAATCATGGGCAACCTCTGGAACCTATGAGTTGATTCCATGGACCACTTCTCTCAAGGGCAAATCAGTATCCTGTTGTGATTTCATACAAGTGAGCCATTTGTAAGCATATCAGGAGGAAGTCCAGTGCAAATCCTGCATTTGCTCTGTTACTATCCTTTAATCTCACAGATACGTTACTTCATGGATGTACTGACTTAATTCTTTCTGATTTGGTAGTCCCCAATAAGTAAGAATCACATCTAAGTTGTTCATTTACCCAAGAATTCCTTCACATAGCTAGTTACTCAGTACCTGCTCTATGTCAGGCACTGTACTGGATGATTGGAATACATTAGTGAACAAAACTGATTTTTTCGAGCTTATATTCTAGTGGTAATTTCCTTCTATTGTAGGTGTATAATGCCAGGACTATGTAGATTAAAAAGTAAATTACAGCATATCTGAAAATCTCTCATCCAGAGAAATTAGTATTACTTTGTCAGTAGAAGTCACATTTGGATATTTTAAATGTCTTTCCATATATTTTCTCCCATGAAACTGTTCCTATGCAACAGAAGATTCAATCTTTGATCTGAATTTTCAAAACCATTTTTTCATATACTAAGTATAGGATTCATAAAATTTTTCTATAATATCCTTTGTCTTTTGACAAGCTTTAAATTTTCTCTCTGCTGTAACAAAGGAAATATTTAATTCAAAAGATATTTTGAATAGGTGTGATTGTGTTACACCTATTCAGGACATTTATCTAGAAACTCATTTCTTAAGCATCTTGACTTGAGTGTGTGAGACTGTCTCAAAATAATGAAGTTAACATAAATAAAGAGAACTTAAGAGAAAGAAAAAAAGGCAAAGTGAGGAAAGACGAAGGCTAAGGGCATCAGCATAAAGCTCAGCCTTGAAAAACTGAGCAAATATTAATAGGCACATAAGGAGCCAAGGAGGAAAGGGAAGTCCAGAATGAGAGAAGAGGATCAGTAAAATCATTGCGGTGTAAGAGGGAACATATATTTGAACTCTGACCAATGTTTAGAAGTTCCAAGTGGCTAGAAAATAGAATATATAGGAGCAGCAATGGGTACATCTGCAAATGTGTAACTATGAAGAGTCTCAACATTTAGGGGAAGGAGTTTAAAATCTTATCCTATAAGTAACAGAATATGGTAAAAAATCTTGAGGGACAAAATCTAACTTGCAATTTAGTTTAATGATGGTTGATAATTTGGAAGAGGGTAAAACATTCAGGTATGACCTAAATCAAATCCCTTATGATTATACAGTGGAAGTGAGAAATAGATTTAAGGGACTAGATCTGATAGACGGAGTGCCTGATGAACTATGGACGGAGGTTCATGATATTGTACAGGAGACAGGGATCAAGACTATCTCCATGAAAAAGAAATGCAAAAAAGAAAATGGCTGTCTGAGGAGGCCGTACAGATAGCTGTGAAAAGAAGAGAGACAAAAAGCAAAGGAGAAAAGGAAAGATATAAGCATCTGAATGCAGAGTTCCAAAGAAGAGCAAGGAGAGATAAGAAAGCCTTCCTCAGTGATCAATGCAAAGAAATAGAGGAAAACAACACAATGGGAAAGACTAGAGATACCAAGGGAACATTTCATGCAAAGATGGGTTTGATAAAGGACAGAAACGGTATGGACCTAACAGAAGCAGAAGATATTAAGAAGAGGTGGCAAGAATATACAGAAGAACTGTACAAAAATCATCTTCATGACTAAGATAATCACAATGGTGTGATCACTAAGCTAGAGCCAGACATCCTGGAATGTGAAGTCAAGTGGGCCTTAGAAAGCAGCACTACGAACAAAGTTAGTGGAGGTGATGGAATTCCAGAGGAGCTGCTTCAAATCCTGAAAGATGATGCTGTGAAAGTGCTGCACTCAATATGCCAGCAAATTTGGAAAACTCAGCAGTGGCCACAGGACTGGAAAAGGTCAGTTCTCATTCCAATCCCAAAGAAAGGCAATGCCAAAGAATGCTCAAACTACTGCACAATTGCATTTATCTTACATGCTAGTAAAGTAATGCTCAAAATTCTCCAAGCCAGGCTTCAGCAATACGTGAACCGTGAACTTCATAGTGTTCAAACTGGTTTTAGAAAAGGCAGAGGAACCAGACTGGCAACATCCGCTGGATCATGGAAAAAGCAAGAGAGTTCCAGAAAAACATCTACTTCTGCTTTATTGACTATGACAAAGCCTTCTCTGTGTGAAGGTGAAGTCGCTCAGTCGTGTCTGACTCTTTGTGACCTCGTGGACTGTAACTGACTAGGCTTCTCCGTCCATGGGATTCTCCAGGCAAGAATACTGGAGTGGATTGCCATTTCTTTCTCCAGGGGATCTTCCTGACCCAGGGATCGAACCCGGGTCTCCTGCATTGGAGTCAGACGCTTTAACCTCTGAGCCAAGATCACAATAAACTGTGGAAAATTCTGAAAGAGATGAGAATACCAGACCACCTAACCTGCCTCCTGAGAAATCTGTATGCGGGTTAGGAAGCAACAGTTAGAACTGGACATGGAACAACAGACTGATTCCAAATAGGAAAGGTGTACGTCAAGGCTGTATATTGTCACCCTGCTTATTTAACTTCTATGCAGAGTACATCATGAGAAATGCTGGTAAAAACATCTATTTCTGCTTTATTGACTATGCCAAAGTCTTTGACTGTGTGGATCACAATAAACTGTGGAAAATTCTGAAAGAGATGAGAATACCAGACCACCTAACCTGCCTCCTGAGAAATCTGTATGCGGGTTAGGAAGCAACAGTTAGAACTGGACATGGAACAACAGACTGATTCCAAATAGGAAAGGTGTACGTCAAGGCTGTATATTGTCACCCTGCTTATTTAACTTCTATGCAGAGTACATCATGAGAAATGCTGGACTGGAAGAAACACAGACTGGAATCAGGATTGCCGGGAGAAATATTAATAACCTCAGATATGCAGATGACACCACCCTTATGGCAGAAAGTGAAGAGGAGCTAAAAAGCCCCTTGATGAAAGTGAAAGAGGACAGTGAAAGAGTTGGCTTAAAGCTGAACATTCAGAAAACAAAGATCATGGCATCCAGTCTCAACATTCCATGGGAAATAGATGGGGAAACAGTGGAAACAGTGTCAAACTTTATTTTTTGGACTCCAAAATCACTGCAGATGGTGACTGCAGCCATGAAATTAGAAGACGTTTACTCCTTGGAAGAAAAGTTATGATCAGCCTAGATAGTATATTCAAAAGCAGACATTACTTTGCCGACTAAGGTCCGTCTAGTCAAGGCTATGGTTTTTCCTGTGGTCATGTATGGATGTGAGAGTTGGACTGTGAAGAAGGCTGAGTGCCAAAGAATTGATGCTTTTGAATTGTGGTGTTGGAGAAGACTCTTGAGAGTCCCTTGGACTGCAAGGAGATCCACCCAGTCCATTCTAAAGGAGATTAACCCTGGGATTTCTTTGGAAGGAATGATGCTAAAGCTGAAACTCCAGTACTTTGGCCACCTCATGCGAAGAGTTGACTCATTGGAAAAGACTCTGATGCTGGGAGGGATTGGGGGCAGGAGGAGAAGGGGACGATAGAGGATGAAATGGCTGGATGGCATCACTGACTCAATGGACGTGAGTCTGAGTGAACTCCGAGAGATGGTGATGAACAGGGAGGCCTGGCTTGCTGCGATTCATGATGTCGCAGAGTCGGACACGACTGAGCGACTGAACTGAACTGAGCAAACAGTGGATGATGCTGAAGCTGCTGGTTGAAATGTACAGTGAAAACTTTGGAAGAGAAGAGCGGGATTTGATAATTTAAAATTCCCCAAAGAATGTTCTAGCAATCCATAGAAAAAGCAAGCTGTGGGGCTTTTTGTATTAATTATTGAACTTAGTTTTCTTCCCTAACTTGATACGATTCAGATTCCGAACACTGGCCGTGTAGCTGGAAGTGGCTGATCACACTGCAGGATGTGAATTCACAGGGATTTTTCTGTCTCAGTCACTTGAAAATTGAATCTTGAATTGTGACGAATTCTTAATCTTGGCTCTGCACAGGGTGGCCTCAGGTGCCACACGTACCTAGAAGTAGAGCATCCTGTTCTAACATTGCTGTGAGACTTCCAGCAGCCTGTTCATTTTTCCCTCTTTGCTTTGAAGTTTCTTTGATCTCTCAGGTACCCGAAGAGTATGGGCAAACTTTCTGGCCTATCAGGAAAATAACTTCTCCACCACCTCTTCTGCAAATAAAAACAGAAAATAAACCTCAAATCCACAATCCATTTTTTTTTCCCTTCTGGTGTTCTTTCGGAGAAGGCAATGTCATCCCACGCCAGTTCTCTTGCCGGAAAAATCCCAGGGATGGAGGAGTCTGGTGGGCTGCAGTCCATGGCGTCACAAAGAGTCGGACATGACTGAGAGATTTCACTTTCACCTTTCACTTTCATGCGTTGGAGAAGGAAATGGCAACCCACTCCAGTACTCTTGCCGGGAAAATCCCAGGGACGGGGGAGCCTGGTGGGCTGCCGTCTATGGGGTCGCACAGAGTCGGACGAGACTGAAGCGACTCAGCAGCAGCAGCAGCAGCTGGTGTTCTTTGCTGATATTTGGTAATGGGTTGAGTCAGAGGTAAATTTGTGAAGTAGCTAAAGATTAACTTTAATAACTTTACAAACCTCAAAAATCCCTTCTTTATCCATTCTTAGGAACCCATAATCTTTACTTTCTACCTCTGCTTGTTAACAAGCCGTTTGTTTGATCTTCTGTGTACGTGAAGATAGACGTGATTAGCAGGTGAAGAATTACTTCTGCCCTGAAGAATTTGCACTGTAATTAAATAGGCTGTTCCTCATAAGTTTCTTCATTTGTTTGCTCCCTTATTACTGGCTATTCTGAGCCTTTGCTGTTGTGTGCCAGCTTCCCCTAGTTGCAGTGGAAGCACTTTCCGTCGCAGTGGCGCCTCTGTTGCAGAGCGTGGGCTGAGAGCACCTGAGCCCCAGTACTTGTGACCCATGACTTAGTTGCCCTGAGCATGTGGGACCTTCCTGGACCAGGGATTGAAACCATGCCCTCTGCATTGGAAGGAAGATGCTTAACCAGTGGACCACTAGAGAAGTCCAAAATATTCGTGTTTTAACCGCTAATTTTCAGACTTAAAATCAAAAACACTTAAGAATTAGGATATTCAGCCCTTCGCTACGATCCTTAAATCACACCCGTTTTCTAATAGGCCAGCAGAAGACTACCAGAAAAGGCGGTATCCTCAAAGAATTCACAAAATATGACTTGAGAGACGATGACTCAGTGAGCCCTTGACGGATAATCGTCAGTCACTGGAGGGCACTTCTATTAACGCAGGACAAGGACATTTGGAGGCTGCGGGATCCAGTGTCATTGCAATTTATGGGCGAGTGTGGGAAGCACCAAGAATCAAAAAATTCTAGGATTTCATGTCTGTATCTAAGTCAATTTTTTCACCTTGTTTCACTAATTTGGTAATTTTTACAGCTGATTAACATCTCTGAAATTTTGTTTAGGCAAAAAAATTAAATCATGTGCACTGTGAGAACTGCCATCTAGCCCACGAATTCTCCAACTGGGACTTGACATCTGCGTATCAATATGACCCTTCTCTCTCTTTGCATCTTTTCCTATACAGTTCTTATAAGTTACACTGTGCTGCACGAGTAGCAATATTTTATGTTAAAAATATCTCAGAAACCATTCTAAGACATATATTAAGAATCTATCATGCTAAGACTGAAGACAGGCACTTTTTCAACACTTGTGTGTTTCTACTTTGGTTCCTTGACTCATTTTAATCTAATTGTCACTTTGTACCTCTGCAAACTAGAATACTAAATCCATTAAGACTACCAAAATTGGTCTAAAAAGCTCATGTATATAGGAAATTCTATATGTTCATAGATTTGGGGCACTAGAGATTTCTTCAAAACATGTTTTCTTATCACAGTCTCTTAGTTATTTAAAAGACAGCAAAATTGTTTAGTATTCAATGATTTTTCCCTATAAGTTATGCATATTAAAACTTCTTGACTCACTATTTGATTGTTTTTTGGTCATTCTACCTCATGTCTTTCAATAACCCACTTAAATTACATGAGTTATTTGTGCTTCAGTGGAATATTTGTTGTCTTTTATTTCTTTGTACTTAAAAAAAAAACACAGTTATCATAACACAAATGAAGAATTGTTTAGATTTCCTGTCTGACTCTCTGTGGCCCCATGGACTGTAGCCCGCCAAGCTCCTCTGTCCATGGAATTCTCCAGGCAAGAAAACTGGAGTGGGTAGCCATTCCCTTCTCCAGGGTATCTTCCCAACCGAGGAATTGAACCTGGGTCTCCTGAATTGTAGGTAGATTCTTCACCATCTAAGCCACCAGGGAAGTCCAAATTTGGAATATTCTTTTGTATTTTGCAAACCATGAATACTTTATTCTTTATCACTGTAGTGTATAAATTTCTGGTATTAGACTATATAGTAAATACAGGAAAGTAGAGAGAAGCAGATTGCTGGAATTTATTACTCTGAATGAAAGGATCAAGAACACTAATAATCACATGTCGTGTGAGGTTGATTACGGATTCACTTTAACATCTCTAAAGGAAGTATTCAGAGCCTTAAATGAAAGAGAGAACACTTTGATACTGAATTAAAGCTAGAATATATCTGAAATTACCCGTGAAGTTACTTTCAAAACATTTCAACACTCATATATTTAAAATATTTCCCAATTATCCCTATCTCATAGTAGTTTTGGTTATACTAGTGAATTATGTTGGTTTATCATGGTATAGAAACAGGTAATTTCATTTTCTCTATTTACAGAATTTTGCAAATAGATTTCTGTTCATTTGTTCCTACCTATCTTAATTTTATAGCTTCCTGTTATCTTTCAATAATTATTATTCCTAGTGATACTCTTAATAATTTTTGTATTTTCTCTATCTCTTGGTAATTGCAAAGCAGAACATACATGGTGAGTTAATAGATCAGTAAGTGTCAGGGTTTTTAGATTATAGTGAGCAAAGTGAGACAGGGACATGGAATGCTTTGGAACAGTAGTTATTGAAATCTGTGAGAAAGATCTGGTTTTTGGAAACTTCAGGAGTCACTACTGTTGGAGAAGGCTATGGCACCCCACTCCAGTACTCTTGCCTGGAAAATCCCATGGATGGAGGAGCCTGGTAGGCTGCAGTCCATGGGATCGCGAAGAATTGGACATGACTGAGCGACTTCCCTTTCACTTTTCACTTTCATACATTGGAGAAGGAAATGGCAACCCACTCCAGTGTCCTTGCCTGGAGAATCCCAGGGATGAGGGAGCCTAGTGGGCTGCATCTCTGGGGTGGCACAGAGTCAGACATGACTGAAGTGACTTAGCAGCAGCAGCAGTATACTATTGTAAGTAATATTTTTTATGTTGACTGAACATTCATATTAAGGGAGAATTTTGTTTCTTTTCTCAGGTTCCCACAGGGAAATTTTTATCTTAATTTTCTTAAGTTCCATAATAGTTTTTTAAAGTCACCCTTCTGAAAGACTAATGTAAATACCTGGGTTCTATTACCATAATTATTTTTATTTGTTCTTTTTCATATATATATTTTTAAAGAACATGTGTATAAAGAAAACACAGCTTTATTCTCATTTTTGGAACATTTTTAGCTCTGTAATTTTTATATACATTAATCCCTATAGCATTGGAGAATCCCAGGGATGAGGGAGCCTAGTGGGCTGCATCTCTGGGGTGGCACAGAGTCAGACATGACTGAAGTGACTTAGCAGCAGCAGCAGTATACTATTGTAAGTAATATTTTTTATGTTGACTGAACATTCATATTAAGGGAGAATTTTGTTTCTTTTCTCAGGTTCCCACAGGGAAATTTTTATCTTAATTTTCTTAAGTTCCATAATAGTTTTTTAAAGTCACCCTTCTGAAAGACTAATGTAAATACCTGGGTTCTATTACCATAATTATTTTTATTTGTTCTTTTTCATATATATATTTTTAAAGAACATGTGTATAAAGAAAACACAGCTTTATTCTCATTTTTGGAACATTTTTAGCTCTGTAATTTTTATATACATTAATCCCTATAGCATGAGTATTTTCAAAATGTTATGATTAATTTTCTATTGAAATCAGAAATCATCTTCTGTTGACACAAGTAACCAAAAAGCCACTAAACAACTCTATCCTCAGTAATATTTACTTCCTGTCTCCTCATACTTTGATGGAATGTTTTTCTCTTCTTAGACTACTGAGGCACTTTATAGATGGTCGGGGGGCATCACCGACTCAATGGACGTGAGTTTGAAAAAACTCCGGGAGTTGGTGATGGACAGGGAAGCCTGGCGTGCTGCAGGCCACGGGATTGCAAAGAGTTAAAGAGCTGGACATGACTGAACTGAACTGAACTGAATGAAGACAGTATGGAATTATTCCAGATACAGATTAAAGTAATAAAGTAGAGGTTCCAAAAGCAGACTGACAAGGTCAGCAGAAAAATGTTTTTATGACAGCAGCCATGAAAGCTAACACTTGAGACATGTGTACAAGCTTTTCCAAGAGAGATGTTAGTGACCTGGCTTTACCCCTGGAGTGAGGGGGAAGGGAGAGGGCAGCGGAAGGCACCAGTTTATTAGATGCTGAGCCTGCAGGCTGTAAAACTTACAGTTAAGTCCCTTTGAGAGGAAGTGGCCACGGGATTGCAAAGAGTTAAAGAGCTGGACATGACTGAACTGAACTGAACTGAATGAAGACAGTATGGAATTATTCCAGATACAGATTAAAGTAATAAAGTAGAGGTTCCAAAAGCAGACTGACAAGGTCAGCAGAAAAATGTTTTTATGACAGCAGCCATGAAAGCTAACACTTGAGACATGTGTACAAGCTTTTCCAAGAGAGATGTTAGTGACCTGGCTTTACCCCTGGAGTGAGGGGGAAGGGAGAGGGCAGCGGAAGGCACCAGTTTATTAGATGCTGAGCCTGCAGGCTGTAAAACTTACAGTTAAGTCCCTTTGAGAGGAAGATGAAGAAATGGGTGTTTTCTCATATTTCCTCTGTCCTGAGCTCTGGGGTGTTAGTCTGAGTGCTTACAACCTAGCCCTTGAAGAACTGCTTCCTTGTAAGCTATAGTATTTTATGTCTCCTGAGTCCAAGTCTCATTGGCCATCACAGCCAGGAGATCCAGAGGCCAACCCTTGAGTGGCAGATACGAAAACTGGAATTTGAGTTGTTAAAATCTAGTAGACTGATGTTAACACAACTTTGGCAAGAATGTAAAGCAAGTGGGAGTCTTATTTACTACTGGCAGGACTGTACATTTGTGTAACCACTTTGGAACACATCTCATAATATTTACTAAAATTGAACATCAACTTGCCTTATCATTGATAAAGGAACGTTACATGGCTCAAAATAGTTACAACTCCCCTCCCCACCATTCTATGCAAAACAAAGAACCCTCTCACCCAAATCAAAAAATGAGCGTGATGGTTGATTACGCCCAGCTCCCAGCTGGTCCAGCCTCTGGTCGATCTACAAAACGGCCTCAGCCGTTTAAGAGATAACTACTCGGAACAACCTTGGAGAAGAACAGTCCCCTTTCAGACAGTAGCTTCCCACATACGTGCCTGCATATACTTACTCATTTCCTGGGCGGCAGCTCGCTGATCTGACTGCAGCCTCTTCTCGCCTCATTAAACGTGATCTGTTCCGGTAAGGTGCCGGTCTCGTTCTTGTTCTGAACCTCGCCTTCTCTAACCCCCTTACCTTACAGTCGACCTCTTCTACTCCTAGATAGTTCCCAAAGAGATATTAATGTACCAAAAGGCATGTACAAGAGTGGATATAGCAGTGCTGTTCATAGTATCCCTCAGTGAAACTCTGCCCAGGATTCACTGAAAGTAGATTCTGGCAAATGTAATCTGGACTTCCCTGATAGTGCAGCTGGTAAAGAATCCATCTACCCACCTGAAAGGCAGGAGACCCCAGTTCAATTCCCGAGTCAGGAAGATCCCCTGGAGAAGGGACAGGCTACCCGCTTCAGTATCTTGGGCTTCCCTGGTGGCTCAGCTGGGAAATAATCCAACTGCAGTGCAGGAGACCTGCGTTCCACCCCTGGGTTGGAAAGATCCCCTGGAGAAAAGGAAGGCTACGCACTCCAGTATTCTGGCCTGGATAATTCCATGGGCAGGAACCTGACAGTCTATAGTCTGTGGGGGGTCTCAAAGGGTCAGAGTGAACAAGTTTCACTTTAATTTTCATAAACCTATGAAATCCACTGAGCTATTACTACTTATAATAACATGAAAGAATATCACCAACTCTTTGAAAATTAATGACCTTAGCATATGTGATTTTAGCATCTTATTTGATTGCATAGTAGACCGAGAAAATAATGTAAGTATAGTAAAGTATAAGCACAACACAGATAACTTACATTTTAGAAAGAAAATATTTTAAATTTAAAATGAGAGGCAATAGGGAATGATAAAAAGCAAAGGAAAAGGAGGATGAGAGAAATTAGGAGTTGCGATATTTATTTCTATAAGTGTTTTTTAGTGATTGTAATTTTCCCTGGAAAGCAGTAATGCTATAAGAAATAAAAAATAATAAATTATCTTGTTCTCACGCAGGAAAAAAAAATCTGATAAGACTAAGCAAGATATAGAGAAGCTAATATAATTTTGAATTTTGATGGATACAAAGAGGAGGAGGAAATGGCATTGGTATAACTCTTGAAAGGGTAGGTAAGACACCGACATGCGTTTGGCAATGGCGCCCCACTCCAGTGCTCCTGCCTGGAAAATCCCATGGATGGAGGAGCCTGGTAAGCTGCAGTCCATGGGGTCTCGAAGAGTCGGACACGACTGAGCGACTTCACTCAGAGGGGTAGGTGTACTCTTTAATATTTGTCTATTTTCGGCTGCCCTGGGTCTTCGTGGAGGCGCGTGGGGTCTTCACGGTGGTACACAGTCTCCTTGCTGTGGCTCACGGGCTCTGTAGTCGTGACAAGCTAGCTTAGTTATCCCACCGCACGTGGGACCCCAGTTCTCCTGACCAGGGAATGAACCCAATTTCCCGGCCGGGAAGTTGGATTCTTAACCACTGGACCATCAGGGAAGTCCCGGGGTTAACGTATTGAAGAAGGAAGGTGTGGGGCAGATTTGAGAAGTGAACAGATCACAAGTCAGCGATTTCCGGATTGCATGTGCATGGAGGACAAAAGTATCCGAAAACAATGAGAAGGTGTGTTGAGTACAGATACTGAGTAATGCTGAATCTCATTCTAAGCTGAACTTTTTCTGTCAATATCGAGTTCCTGCATGAAGAATTTGAGTAGGAAGTTGATGTTTGATCTATATTTGAGAATATAATGAAAGGAAACGTGAAGAGGGAATTTAACTGGGGAAAAATAATCTTTTAGAGGGATTTTGAGAGCATCTCATCCTTTTACTTAATAGATAATAAAAGAGGCTCATATCAGCTGATAGCTCAGGAAATTATAGAACCCAGGTTTCTGAAATTATAACCCAAAAAGTCTTTTCTTCAAAACTAGAATTAAGAACAGGTAGCAAACTGCTGTGTAATCTAGGTGAAAAAAGATGACGGCAGGAACTGGGGTGGTGGGAATGAGAATTAGTTGACACATGAGAAGGACTTTGAACAGGCGTGACCGACACGATTTGGTAGGTTATGACATGTGCGACTAAAGGGGAATATTTTTGGATTCCAGCTTGAATGACTGAAAGGAGGAGGGAGTTTTTAACTGGGCCAGAGAAGACGGAAAGCAGCAGGTCTGGGAGGGAAGAGGAGATGTTTCATTTATTTCTGTGCACAAAGCACTAGCTTTACTCAGGAGTCAGCAGTAAGTTCAGAAGTCCTTTGTAAGACTTTTCAGGACTGAGATAATATCACATGAAAATGACTGGTTCAGCCTTTTGAATGATTTCTTCATATCAGTTACTAAGAATTTGGTGGATTGGTTGGGTAATCAGATTTTTAAGTGTCCTTTTTTTCATTTAGTGGTTTTACTGCTAGTTCCCAGATGGCTTGCTGCTGCTGCTGCTGCTAAGTCGCTTCAGTTGTGTCCGACTCTGTGCGACCCCATAGGCTAGGCGGCAGCCCACCAGGCTCCCCTGTCCCTGGGATTCTCCAGGCAAGAACACTGGAGTAGGCTGCCATTTCCTTCTTCAATGCAGGAAAGTGAAAAGTGAAAGTGAAGTCGCTCAGTCGTGTCCGACTCTTAGAAACCCCATGGACTGCAGCCCACCAGGCTCCTCCACCCATGGGATTTTCCAGGCAAGAGTACTGGAGTGGGGTGCCATTGCCTTCTCTGCCCAGATGGCTTAGTGGTCAAGAATCCACCCACCATACAGGAGACATGAGTTCAATCTCTGGTTTGGGAAGATCCCCTGGAGAGGAAATGGCAACCCACTCTAGTATTCTTGCTGGGAAATCCCATGGACAGAGGCTCCTGGTGGGCTACAGTCCATGGGGTCACACATGACTGGTGGCTGAGCACATACAAGACCTATTAAGACTTTTCCTCATAAAAATGTTACTAGTGTTTGTTTCTTTGAGCTTTATTTTGGGCTTCATCTAAGTTAACTGTGGTAGGATGAGAAAAATGATGCACTGTTCAACAGCATCTGTGTTTTCCCTCCCAAACCAGCCTTTGAAATACTCGATCAAGAATTCTCTATCTGTAATGAGTCATGTATTCAAGAACAGTGGTTGAGTTCTTCCACTATATACAGATAGTATAGTCATATTAACAATATTAATTCATCCAATCTAAGAACATGGTATGTCTTTCCATCTGTTTGTGTTTTCCTAAATTTCTTTCATCAGCATCTTACTTTTTTTTTTTTTTTTTTGAGTACAGTTCTTTTACTTCCTTGATGGTAAAGAATCCACCTGCAATGGAGGAGACTTCGGTTTGATTCCTGGGTCAGGAAGATTCCCTGGAGAAGGGATAGGCTACCCACTCCAGGATTCTCGGGCTTCCCTTGCAATGCAGGAGACCTGGGTTTGACCCCTGGGTTGAGAAGATCCTTTGGAGAAGGGAAAAGCTGCCCACTTCAGTATTCTGGCCTGGAGAATTCCGTGGGCTGTATAGTCCATCGAGTTCTAAGTGTCAGACATGACTGAGCGACTTTCACTTTTCTTTTACTTGCTTAGCTGGGTTTATTTTCAGATAATTTACTCTTTCTGACATGATTGCAAATGAGATTGTTTTCTTAATTTGCTTTTTTGATAGTTAATTGTTAGTTTATAGAAATACAACAGATTTCTGTATATTAAATTTGTGTCCTGCAACTTTACCAGATTCATTGATGAGTTTTCTGGTATTTGTTTGGTGGCGTCTTTAGGATTCTCTAAGTGTAGTATCATGTTATCTAAAAATACTTACAGTTTTGCTTTCTCCTTTTCAATTTGGATTCCTTTCTTTTTGGTCTTGTCTGATTACTGTGGCTAGAACTTCCAAGCCTCTGTTGAATAAAAATGGCAAGAACAGGTGTCCTTGTCTTGTTCTTGATCTTAAAAGATATATTTTCAGCATTTCAGTATTGAGTAAGATGTTCTCTGTGAGTCAGTCATATTCTCCATTGCTATACTGAGGTATGTTCTCTATACCAGATTTGTTGAAAGTTTTCATTGTAAACAGATATGAATTTTTTCAAAAGCTTTCCAGAATCAATTAAGATGATCATACAATTTTTTTATTTGTTAATGTGGTATATCTCATTGATTGACCTATGGAACTGAACCATTCTTGTATCTTTGGGATAAATCTCACTTGATCATATGATTCTTTTACAGTACTATAGAATTTTTTTTGCTAACATTTTGTTGAAGATTTTTGCATCTATGTTCTTCAATGGTATTGGCCTGTATTTTCTTATTGTAGCATCTTTGTTGTGATTAACTATTAAGGTGATGCTGGCCTCACAGAACACATTAGGAGGCACTCCCTCCTCCGCAGATTTTTGTAATAGTTTCAGAAGCATAGTTGTACATCATTTTCTAAATGTTTGGTAGAATTCACCGGTAAAGCCCTCTAGTCCTGAGTTTTTGTTTGTTGGGAGTTTTATTTTTATTATTACTGACTCAATTTTGTTACTGATAATTGAGCTGTTCATATTTTCTATTTCTCCTAATTATGTCTTAGGAGATCGTACATTTCTAGGAATTTGCCCATTTCTTCTAGGTTTCCCATTTTATTGGCATTTATTTGTTTGTAGTAATCTCTTATGACCTATTGTATTTCTGTGTTTTTGTTAGTAACTTCTTTTTCATCTGTGACTTTATTTATTTGGACCCTCTCTATATTTCTAGTTTATGAGCCTGGCTAAAAGTGAATCAACTATATCTTTTCAAGGGACCACCTCTGAGTTTCATCTATCTTTTCTGTTGTCTTTTAGTCTCTATTTTATTTATTTTAGCTACAATCTTTATGATTTCCTTCCTTCTATTAATTTAGATTCTGTTTGACATTTTTCTGGTCTCTTTGTGTAGAAAATATATGTTTCATATTTGAGATTTTTTCTTGTTTCCTTAAGCAAGTTTATATCACTAGGAACTTCTCTCTTCAAACTGCTTTTGCTGTATCTAAGAGATTTTGGATTATTGTGTTTTCATTTTTATTTGCATCCAGGTATTTTTAATTGTGTTGTTTTATTTCATGTTTGTTTAGTAGTGTATTGATTAGCCTCCAGGTGTTAATGCTTTTGCAATATTTTTTCTTGTAATTTATTTGTAGTCTCACAGCTTTGCGCTCCAAAAAGATACTTGACATGACTTCAGACGTCTTAACTTTACTGAGACTTGTTTTGTGACCTAGGATATGTTCTATCTTAGAGCAAGCTGCATGTGCGTTATAAAGAATGTATATTCTGGTGCTTTTGTATGGAACGTTCCATGTATCTCTGTCAAGCTCACTTGAACTTACGTGTTGTTTAAAGCTAGTGTTTCCTATCTTTTTGTCTGAACGATCTATCCGTTGATGCAATTAGGGTATTACAGTTTCTTACTATTATTGTGTTTCTGCCAAATTCTCCCATTATGTCTGTCAACATTCACTTTATTTAAGTGTGCCTATATTGAGTGAGTACATAATTGTAATGTCTTCTTACTGGATAAATCCTTTTATCATTTTGTAATGTTAAGTCTTTGTCTTAAAGTCTGTTTTGTCTGATGTAAGTATTGCTATCTTGTATTTATGTTTTCATTTGCATCAACTACCTCTCTCCATCTGAAATGAGTCTCTTGTAGGCAGCATATGTATGGGTCTTGTTTTGCTTGCTATTAGGCACTATACTTTGATTAGAACATTTAACCCATTTACATTTGAAGTAATCATTGATAGGCATCTGTCATTGCCTTTAAAAGTCAGTTGTTTTTATAGCTGATTTTTGGTCTTTCCTCCTTTTATGCTCTCTTTCCTTGTGATTTGACAGCTGTCTATAGTGTTATGTTTGAATGCTTTTCTTTCCTTGAAGTGTATCTGTTACAGGTTTTGGTCTTTAGCTGTGGTGGGCTGTCTGTGCACACGTGTTGCTGTTTAGTCACTCAATCTTGCTCATCATGTCCGGCTCTTTGCCGCCCTGTGGACTGCAGCCGCCAGGCTCCTCTGT
>SJYC01048483.1:0-11375 GCA_006408675.1 Madoqua kirkii | reverse complement strand
TAAAATGAGCAGCTTATTTCCTTAGGAGAAAAATTGTTCAGTAACTCAGTTGAATCACTTGTAAGAAAGTGGTTAAGACTGAAGAGGCACGTTGTTTAGCACGCTGAAAGTCAAAGGACATAGAGCATCCTTTATTCCTTCTGGGAAGTTTTATCCCCAGAAAGCAGTTTATGTTTCCTTTGCAGCATTTTCCTGAAATTGTTCTTTGCTGCCACTCTGTAATTCATCTTTCTCCTTTTGTCTTAATATTTAAAATAATAGGTTTTTTTCAGCCTCATTGCCATACCAGTAGATGGCACTGGTAACACAAAATTTTCTTTGGCCTGAAAAGTGTATTGAGTTAAGATAATAAAATTATTTCTAAAGGTCAGCTCATATGTTATAAGCTCTATACATTAATATAGAAAGACACTATTGTCTAATAGAAGGACACTATTTTTAACAAAGACTTTTCATCTTCTGAAGGAAAAGGAAGACATAATTAACATTAGTTTCTGTATATATAATGTCTATTTTAGCCCAGAGAACTAAGAACTAAATTTTAGTCCCTCTTTTGTTAGTAACTTTGTCCTTGATCATACATAGACTTATTAACAAGGAGCTGAAGTTATCCCGTATTTAAAGATAAATATAAGTATTATGTTCATTTGCAATAGAAACTGAACCGATATGTACAGTAATTCCTCAGTGAACCTCTTGTTCCGTTTTAGAATGTTACAAAAGAAAGACAGATGAAGTTACTACAGCAACAGAATGACATCACAGGCCTTTCACGGCAGGTGAAACATGTTATGAACTTTACAAACTGGGCGATCGCAAGTGGGAGCAGCACGGCACTGCTGTACAGCAAGCGACTGGTGAGACCCATCACACCACCTTTCTCTTCAAATTGACTTTATTAAGATGCTACTTATACCTATGTAAATTTACATTTTGAATTTTAGTAGAAGTAATCACTATCACACCAAAATATAGGAAGTTTGCATTACCTGCAGATTTTTTTTTTTGTTTTTCTCTACCCCTGCATTTCGCAGCCACTAGTCTGATTTTTGTCATTTTCTAGAATTTCATATAAATGAAATCATACACTAAGGTTTGAATCAATCATAGGTTTTGGAAATACCTTCTTATATAATGTAGTTTATCACCAGAAATGGCAGAAATTCAAGCATGTGCATTTGATTGTTAATATAGTTTTTTAAAAGACTGATTCTGTCTCATCTGAGATGGACACTCTGGGGCTACATCAGTTTTTATTATGTCTTTATCTTGTTTGTTTTCTCAAGTGGTATTTAATTTTAAGACTAATGTGATTTTTTTTCCCTTTAAGATTACTTTTCAGTTGCGCCATATTTTGAAAGCACGGTGTGATCCTGTGCCTGCTGCTAATGGAGCAATACGTTTCCATTGTGATCCTACCTTTTGGGCAAAGAATGTAGTCAATTTAGGTAAGAAAAAATTAGTTGTATGGCTATAACTTGGAACACTGAATTAGGGGAAAGCAGCTAAAACAAATCTTAGGTACTTCAAGATTTTAAGTGTCATTCTAGCATGGAAACTTTTGAAAGATAAGTTCTTCATTGGAAACTCACTTCAGCTTTGTTCATTACATCTTTAAGAATGTTGAGGGTCTCCTCTGTATAGTTTTCAACAGTAGGGATTATTTCTAACTTTCCCCCCCACATCTTTTAAAATTGCTATTGACTATTACATGTCAAAAACTTAGCAAATGAGTTTTTTCTCTAAATAATTTCTTACATGCTTAGTAGCTTATATATTAATTGTACAAAATTGTACACTTGAGGAAGCCCGTCAGCTTGCTAATGTGTCCAGATTCCATGTTCTGAGGCATGGTTGAAAGATAAAAGTAGCTCTTTTGATATGGAAGCCAAATGGACTTTGCTTTTGTTACTCCACAGTGTGGACCTAAGGACTGTAGGTGAAAATTATAGATAAACGTACAAACAGCTCAGTTTACAATAAAACATCGCCCTCCCCACCTTCCCCAATCAACAATTAGAGCTGTCTACAGATTGATAAAACTTTTTTCAGAATAGTCGGGTGGTCACCATTGGAAGCTGTAAAAGCAGAGATGAATGGCTTTTTGTAAAAATAATAATAATCTTTGTGTATGTCAGGTTTGGCTATACTGTTAGATCAGGCATCAGCAAACTGTTTCTGTGTGATGTGGTAGCTAAGTTTGGGTTTTATGTTTTGAAAAGTTGTTAAAAAGTATATGCCAGATCTTATGTGGCCTGCAAAGTCTAAAAATCTGGCTTATTTCAGGAAAAACGTTTGCCAGCTCTACTTTAGATTAAACCTTCCTAAAATATGCCTTCTATTCCTAGAAAGTACTTGACTCTGGAAAAAGGAAGGAGAATTTGTCATTTCCAAGGATACAAATAGTAATAGTTTAAAACATTCAACATGTCCATAGAAGACAGTGTAGTACTCTGCCCTGCACATTTTGACAGTTCAAAGGCAGATGGAACCGGTATTAGCAATCTCAGATATCCTTGAATCTCCTTGGGAGAGAATTTATTTAGACTGACTGTGTGGGCCTCTTCTCATAATGTATCTTTCAGCTCTTTGATTTTCTGTACCTTTGTGTAAATAATAAGGGCAGATAATAGATCATTCTGAGTAATCAGAAGTCAATTAATTGGCTTTGGACTATATTAGGTTTCTGATCGTTACCATCTTTGAACCTAGCTCTCTTCCTTGTTGTGCTATTGGGAACTTTGAGTGGTGGTAGTTGTCAGAGGAAAGAGGAAAATATAACAATTAGTTCATGATGTAGATGTTAGTTGATTATATGCAAATTATTCTCACTTTTTTTCTTTTTTAATCCTTTAGGTAATCTAGTAATAGAGAGTAAACCAGCTCCTGGTTATACTCCTAATGTTGTAGTTGGGCAAGTTCCTCCAGGGACAAACCACATTAGTAAAACTCCTGGACAGATTAACTTAGCACAGCTTCGACTTCAACATATGCAACAGCAAGTGTATGCACAGAAACATCAGCAGTTGCAACAGATGAGGATGCAGCAGCCACCTGCACCCGTACCACAACCACAACAACAACACAGCAGCACTCCAGACAGGCAGCCCCTCAGATGTTACAACAGCAGGTGAGTGTTATATCACATTACTGATACAGATTATGAAGACCTCAAGTCTATATATACTCTGTCCTATATACGCGAGTTACACATTTCAAAGTTACTGATGGGGACAGAGCTCAAAGGTCAGTTTAAACATTTTCTTTGGATATGGCAGGGATGTGGGGGATGTATGAGGAATGACAAGAGTTCAATACTATGTGGGAACAGTTAACTCACTAGTACTGTGGAGGTATGTAGGAAACACGAATTCTATCACTGGGTCAGGAAGATCCCCCGAAGTAGGAAATTGCATTCCACTCCAGTATTCTTGGCAGAGTCTGACACTAAGTGACTGAGCACACACACTATGGAGGTATACACACTTTTGTCCCTCTATCCCACATCTGTTTTATTCTGTACCTCTGGTTTTGGGTCAAAGAACCATGTTGTTTCTGTCTGATACCTGATATGTTCTTTAGGCTTTTAGTCATTTCCTTTCCTGTATCTTCCCTGCTCTCTTCTCTCTCATCCAAATCAAAACTGTTAATCCGGGGTTGATTAAGTTAATGCTGATAGGCTTCGAAAAACACTTAGACTAAGAGAAGGAGATTGGGGCAAGACACGAGCAGAATGACTTACACTTTTTACTGTCCTGAGAAAATTATTTTTACTGTAACATTTTATAATTGAAAGATAATTTTATAAATATTATTACATAAATGCAATATATACCTTTTGCAGCCTCCAAGATTGATCAGTGTTCAAGCAATGCAAAGAGGCAACATGAACTGTGGAGCTTTCCAAGCCCATCAGATGAGATTGGCTCAGAATGCTGCCCGAATACCAGGGATACCCAGGCACAGCGGCCCTCAGTATACCATGATGCAGCCACACCTCCAAAGACAAGTATGCCTAGAGTTACATTTGTAAGAATCATACAATTTTAAAACTAAAAGACAGCAGTTTTCTTAATCAGTTGCGGGAGGAGGAAGGGAAGAGAGGTGGTCAATAATACCTTTGAGAATTTGACCAGTGCTGTGTTATCTTCTTTCCCAGGAAAATACACATAAAATTTGTATTAAATTTTAAGAACTTTGACATCTTTAAACCCAATGTATAGTTTGTGTTGAGCATCCCTTATTTAGTCCAACCAGTTCATTTTACAGAAGTGAAAAATAAAGGAGCTTGTTATTTACCCACAGTGCCTGAGGTAATGGTAAAATTAAGAATAAAACTTAAGTTTCTTGAAATTGCTCTTCTGGTCTTTTAATGTGACATATTGATTTTTTTATTCCTCTCTTTACTCGGTGTTGTTTATTTTAGGATGGGTATGCCTACTCTTGTGTTTAGAGAGGCATGTTTTCTAATCTTTGCTTGAATAGTAGATGTTGAGGATATGATTACTTTTACATAGGATTTTTAGTGATATATAAAAAAAGGTCATTTTATCATTGTTAGAGTGATGTTTCTCAAAGTATGATTTAAAGGCCATGAGAATTACTGGACACCTTGTCATAAATAAATTCTGAACCATATGCATTAAATCAGAATTTACAGGAGGGGAGTACTCAGAAGTATGTGAACTTGTACTGATTTAGATGGACCTGCATACTAAAGTTGTGCAAATACCATCCTAGAGAGGTGGTCCTCCAACTTTTTGGCTCAATTACCTCTGAAAGATTTTTGAAAAATACATACTGTAATACCTCACATTTGGAGGTTGACATTTAAAACTTCCATTACAAGTTTAAGTTTCAGTTCAGTTCAGTCGCTCAGTGGTGTCTGACTCTTCGCGACCCCATGAATCGCAGCACGCCAGGCCTTCCTGTCCATCACCAACTCCCGGAGTTTACTCAGACTCACGTCCATCGAGTCTGTGATGCCATCCAGCCATCTTATCCTCTGTCGTCCCCTTCTCCTCCTGCCCCCAATTCCTCCCAGCATCAGAGTCTTTTCCAATGAGTCAACTCTTCGCATGAGGTGGCCAAAGTACTGGAGTGTCAGCTTTAGCATCATTCCTTCTAAAGAAATTCCAGGGTTGATCTCCTTTAGTTTGTCATAAATAAATTCTGAACCATATGCATTAAATCAGAATTTACAGGAGGGGAGTACTCAGAAGTATGTGAACTTGTACTGATTTAGATGGACCTGCATACTAAAGTTGTGCAAATACCATCCTAGAGAGGTGGTCCTCCAACTTTTTGGCTCAATTACCTCTGAAAGATTTTTGAAAAATACATACTGTAATACCTCACATTTGGAGGTTGACATTTAAAACTTCCATTACAAGTTTAAGTTTCAGTTCAGTTCAGTCGCTCAGTGGTGTCTGACTCTTCGCGACCCCATGAATCGCAGCACGCCAGGCCTTCCTGTCCATCACCAACTCCCGGAGTTTACTCAGACTCACGTCCATCGAGTCTGTGATGCCATCCAGCCATCTTATCCTCTGTCGTCCCCTTCTCCTCCTGCCCCCAATTCCTCCCAGCATCAGAGTCTTTTCCAATGAGTCAACTCTTCGCATGAGGTGGCCAAAGTACTGGAGTGTCAGCTTTAGCATCATTCCTTCTAAAGAAATTCCAGGGTTGATCTCCTTTAGGATGGACTGGTTGGATCTCCTTGCAGTCCAAGGGACTCTCAAGAGTCTTCTCCAACCCCACAGTTCAGAAGCATCAATTCTTCGGCCCTCAGCTTTCTTCACAGTCCGACTTTCATCGCCATACATGACCACTGGAAAAACCATAGCCTTGAGTTTAAGTTTAAATAATTGAAAAGGGCTTACTATCTACTACCATATTATAAATACTGACATTATAAAGTAAAACCCTTGCATTATTTTTTAAGTGGATCCACTGGGGTCCCAAATACTGTAGCAGATTGTTGTATTTTCTTAAACTTTTTTCTCTTAGATTATAGCCAATTTACAGTGCTATGATAGTTTTGGGTGGACAGCAAAGGGACTCAGCCATAAATACGCATGTCTCCATTTCCTATAAATGCCTCTACCATCAAGCTGCCATGTAACATTGAACAGAGTTCCCTGTGCTATACCTTGTTGGTTATTCATTTTAAATATAGCAGTGTATACATATCGATCTGAAACTCCCTGACTATCCCTTGCTCCCATTGTTCCCTCATGGTAACCATAAGTTTGTTTTCTAAGTCTGTGAATCTGTTTCTGTTTTATAAATAAGTTCATTTGTATTATTTCTTTTTAGATTCCACATATAAGAGATATCATACAATATTTCTTTATCTTAGCAAGTTATTTTTTGAAAGTCAAAATTATGTACTTTTTTCTCCTTGGACTTGAACTTATTTTCTACTTTTATAGCATTTTATCTTAATATATTTATGTTTGATAGACTTGTGAATCAGTTTGTTGCAGTTTTCTGCTGGAGAGAAGTCTTTCGATTTTAAAATTCTGATTTCTGTTTATAATGCTATTATCAAGCATTAATACTTTTTTGACTGGATTTTCATTACAGTTATTCCTATACAGTTTAAGATATATATTTACATGGTTTAAGAATATTAGGAAACAAAAATTAAATTCTTTGAGATATACATTTCTTTATGTGATAGAGCCTTTTTCCTTTCCTGTTCATTTATGCATATTTGTATGTTTGTTACCTTTTACTGTTGAGAGTAAGTCAGAATTCAACATTGATTTATTAGTTGACAGCTTCTTTAGGCCTTTAGTCATTTTTGTTGATCATTAAGTATCATCAGAGCTTAATCCAAAGATTTGTTTTTAGAGCCAAACACTCTTATCTGGTGATTGATGCCTTTATTTTCAACTCTACATTTGCCTATCTCTTCAGGGGTTTTTTTGTGTGTGTGTTTTATGCTAGGGTGATACGCTGGATTAGATTAGGGATGAGTTAGAGATGTCCTGTGTTATTTCTGTTTTTGGAGAAGGGCAGTTTTGAAAGAAGGAGTTGAGAAAAAACTCACAGACCGTGGTACATTCTTAGGTAAATTGGGTTTTCTTCAGAAAAAAAGTATATATGAAGGTTGACTATCTGGATTTTAATTTCCTTAAAAGTATTCACATACACAATGACCCCTTAGTTCTTAGAAAGCCTTCAGATAGTACTAGGAGGCAGGTACACCCTTTAGAATGGTGCAGAAGCTACAAAATCAGACCAGCCATCCTAGGACCTTGTCCTTAGACTTTGGGTCCTACAGAAATCACTGACTGTTAGAATTTTAAGTTTTAAAATATTTCAGATGACTTATATGTGTATACTAAGTTGTTTCCCAAAGATTTTAATTTATCTTTTTATTTACATAACACATTTCTATGTGTGTTTATCACATATAATTAAATTTATGTTAAGACAACAAGAACATTAAACAACTCGATTAGTTTAAATCACCATATTAAGGATCATCTCAATGGATACAGAAAGGTATCTGATTAAAAGTAATGGTAATATTGTAAACTAAATAGAAGACATTTTCTTTATCCTGAGAAAATGTATCAGAAACCTACTGCAAATATTTTGTTTTCTCTTTTAATTGACATATAGTTGATTTTCAATAGTATGCGTTTCAGGTTTGCAACATAGTGATTCATAGTTTTCAAAGATTATACTTCATTTATAGTTATAAGATATTAATTATATTCTTTGTGCTATACCGTATATCCTTGTAGCCTGGTTATTTTGTATGTCAATCAGTCGTGTTTGACTCTTTGCAACCCCATGGACGTCAGGCTTCCCTGTCCGTCACCAACTCCCGAAACTTGCTCAAACTCTTGTCCATCAGCTTGGTGATGCCATCCAACCAGCTCATCCTCTTTTTCTCCTTCTCCTGCCTTCAATCTTTCCAGCATCAGGGTCTTTTCCAGTGAGTCAGTTCTGTGCATCAGGTGGCCAAAGTATTGGAGGTTCAGCTTCAGCATCAGTCCTTCCAGTGAATATTCAGGACTGATTTCTTTTACGATTGACTGGTTTAATCTCTTTGCAGTCCAAGGGATTCTCAGAGTCTTTTCCAACACCACAGTTCAAAAGCATCAATTCTTTGGTGCTCAACTTTCTTTATAATCCAACTCTCACATCCATTTATGACTACTGGAAAAACCATAGCTCTTTTTCTTTTTTTTTTTAAAGTTAATTAATTTTAATTGGAGGTAATTACTTTAAATATTGTAGTGGTTTTTGCCATACATTGACATGAATCATCCATGGGTATACATGTGTCCCCCATCCTGAACCACCCTCCCACCTCCCTTCCCATCCCATCCCTCAGGGTCATCCCAGTGCAGTACCCTGTTTCATGCATCAAACCTGGACTGGCCATCTATTTCACATATGATAATAAACATGTTTCAGTGCTATTCTCTCAAATCACCCCGCCTTTGCCTTCTCCCACAGAGTCCAAAAGTCTGTTCTTTACATCTCTGTCTCTTTTTGCTGTCTTGCATATAGGGTCATCATTCGCATCTTTCTAAGTTCCATACATATGCATTAGTTCAGTTCACTTCAGTTGCTCAGTCATGTCTGACTCTTTGCAACCCTATGAATCTCAGCACGCCAGGCCTCCCTGTCCATCATCAATTCCCGGAGTTCACTCAGAGTCATGCCCATCGAGTCAGTGATGCCATCCAGCCGTCTCGTCCTCTGTTGTCCCCTTCTCGTCCTGCCCCCAGTTCCTCCCAGCATCAGAGTCTTTTCCAAGGAGTCAGCTCTTCACATGAGAAGGTCAAAGTACTGAAGTTTCAGCTTTAGCATTGTTCCTTCCAAAGAAATCCCAGGGCTGATCTTCATAATGGACTGATTGGATCTCCTTGCAGTCCAAGGAACTCTCAAGAGTCTTCTCCAACACCACAGTTCAAAAGCATCAATTCTTCGGTGCTCAGCCTTCTTCACCGTCCAACTCTCACATCCATACATGACCACAGGAAAAACCATAGCCTTGACTAGACAGACCTTAGTCGGCAAAGTAACGTCTCTGGTTTTGTATATACTATCTAGGTTGGTCATAACTTTTCTTCCATGGAGTAAGTATCTTTTAATTTGATGGCTGCACTCACCATCTGCAGTGATTTTGAAACCCAAAAAAATAAAGTCTGACACTGTTTCCACTGTTTCTCCATCTATTTCTCATGAAGTGATGTGACTGGATGCCATGATCTATGTTTTCTGAATGTTGAGCTTTAATCCAACTTTTTCGCTTTGCTCTTTCACTTTCATCAAGAGGCTCTTTAGTTCTTCTTCACTCTCTGCCATAAGGGTGGTATCATCTGCATATCTCAGGTTATTGATATTTCTCCTGGCAATCTTGATTGCAGCTGTGTTTCTTCTAGTCCAGCATTTCTCATGATGTACTCTGCATATAAGTTAAATAAGCAGGGTGACAGTATACAGCCTTGATGTACTCCTTTTCCTATTTGGAACCAGTCTGTTGTTCCATATCCAGTTCTAACTGTTGCTTCCTGACCTACATAAAGATTTCTCAAAAGGCAGGTTAGGTGGTTTGGTATTTCCATCACTTTCAGAATTTTCCACAGTTTATTGTGATCCACACAGTCAAAGGCTTTGGCATAGTCAATAAAGCAGAAATAGATGTTTTTCTGAAACAGTGTAAGAGGGTTCCCTTTTCTCCGCACCCTCTCTAGCATTTATTGTTCGTATACTTTTGGATCACAGCCATTCTGACTGGCGTGAAATGGTACCGCATCATGGTTTTAATTTTCATTTCTCTGATACTGAGTAATGTTGAGCATTTTTTCTTGTGTGTGTTAGCCATCTGTATGTCGTCTTTGGAGAAATGTATATTTAGTTCTTTGGCCCATTTTTTGATTAGATCATTTATGTTCTGGAATGGAACTGCCTGAGATGGGGGTATATTTTTGAGATGAATCCTTTGCCAGTTGCTTTGTTTGCTATTATTTTCTCCCCTTTTTAAGGCTGTCTTTTCACCTTGCTTATAGTTCCCTTTGTTGTGCAGAAGCTTCTAAGTTTAATTAGGTCCCATTTGTTTATTATTGCTTTTATTTCCATTACTGTGGGAGGTGAGTCATAGATGATCGTGTTGTGATTTATGTCAGCAAGTGTTTTGCCTATGTTTTCCTTTAGGAGTTTTATAGTTTCTGGTCTTACGTTTAGATCTTTAATCCATTGGAGTTTATTTTTTGTGTATGGTGTTAGAAAATCTTCTAGTTTCATTCTTTTACAAGTAGTTGACCAGTTTTCCCAGCACCACTTGTTAAAGAGATTGTCTGTAATTTAATCCATTGTATATTCTTGCTTCCTTTGTCGAAGAAAAGGTTTCCATAGGTGTGTTGATTTATCTCTTTGCTTTCTATTTTGTTCCATTGATCTATATTTCTTTGTGCCAGTACCATACTGTCTTAATGACTGTAGCTTTATAGCATAGTCTGTGAAGTCAGGTAGGTTGATTCCTCCAGTTCCATTCTTCATTTTGAATATGGCTTTGGCTATTCAAGGTTTTTTACATTTTCATACAAATTGTGAAAATATTTGTTCTAGTTATGTGAAAAATACCTTTGGTAGCTTGATCGGGATTGCATTGAATCTGTAGGTTGCTTTGAGTAGTATTCTGGTTTTCACTATATTGGTTCTGCTCATCCATGAACATGGTATATTTGTCCATCTATTAGTGTCATCTTTGATTTCTTTCATCACTGTTTTATAGTTTTCTGTATATACGTCTTTTGCTTCTGTAGATAGATTTGTTCCTAAGTATTTTATTCTTTTCGACGCAATGGTGAATGGAATTATTCCCTTAATTTCTCTTTCTGTTTTCTCATTGTTAGTGTATAGGAATGCAAGGGATTTCTCTGTATTAATTTTATATCCTTCAGCTTTCCTTTATTCAGTGATGAGCTCTAGTAATTTTCTGGTGGTGTCCTTAGGGTTTTCTATGTAGAGGATCATGTTCTCTGCATACAGTGAGAGTTTTAGTTCTTCTTTTCCAGTCTGGATTCCTTTTATTTCTTTTTCTTTTCTGATTGCTGTGGCTAAAACTTCTAAAATTATGTTGAATAGTAGTGGTGAGAATGGGCACCCTTGTCTTGTTCCTGACTTTAGGGGAAATGCTTTCAGTTTTTCACCATTGAGGATAATATTTGCTGTGGGTTCATCGTATATGGCTTTTATTATATTGAGGTATGTTCCTTCCATACCTGCTTTCTGGAGGGTTTTTATCATAAATGGATGTTGAATTTTATTCAAGGCTTTTTCTGCATCTATTGAGATAATCATATGGTTTTATCTTTCAATTTGATTGATTTGCAAATATTGAA
>SJYC01048482.1:0-27979 GCA_006408675.1 Madoqua kirkii | reverse complement strand
GGTAGGTTGATTCCTCCAGTTCCATTCTTCATTTTGAATATGGCTTTGGCTATTCAAGGTTTTTTACATTTTCATACAAATTGTGAAAATATTTGTTCTAGTTATGTGAAAAATACCTTTGGTAGCTTGATCGGGATTGCATTGAATCTGTAGGTTGCTTTGAGTAGTATTCTGGTTTTCACTATATTGGTTCTGCTCATCCATGAACATGGTATATTTGTCCATCTATTAGTGTCATCTTTGATTTCTTTCATCACTGTTTTATAGTTTTCTGTATATACGTCTTTTGCTTCTGTAGATAGATTTGTTCCTAAGTATTTTATTCTTTTCGACGCAATGGTGAATGGAATTATTCCCTTAATTTCTCTTTCTGTTTTCTCATTGTTAGTGTATAGGAATGCAAGGGATTTCTCTGTATTAATTTTATATCCTTCAGCTTTCCTTTATTCAGTGATGAGCTCTAGTAATTTTCTGGTGGTGTCCTTAGGGTTTTCTATGTAGAGGATCATGTTCTCTGCATACAGTGAGAGTTTTAGTTCTTCTTTTCCAGTCTGGATTCCTTTTATTTCTTTTTCTTTTCTGATTGCTGTGGCTAAAACTTCTAAAATTATGTTGAATAGTAGTGGTGAGAATGGGCACCCTTGTCTTGTTCCTGACTTTAGGGGAAATGCTTTCAGTTTTTCACCATTGAGGATAATATTTGCTGTGGGTTCATCGTATATGGCTTTTATTATATTGAGGTATGTTCCTTCCATACCTGCTTTCTGGAGGGTTTTTATCATAAATGGATGTTGAATTTTATTCAAGGCTTTTTCTGCATCTATTGAGATAATCATATGGTTTTATCTTTCAATTTGATTGATTTGCAAATATTGAAGAATTCTTGCATACCTGGGATAAAGCCCACTTGGTCATATGTATGATCTTTTTAATATGTTGTTGGATTCTGTTTGCTAGAATTTTGTTAAGGGTTTTTGCATCTATGTTCATCAGTGATACTGGCCTGTAGTTTTTTTTGTTGTTGTTGTTGTTGGATCTTTGTTTGATTTTGGTATTAGGGTGATGGTGGCCGCATAGAATGAGTTTGGCAGTTTACCTTCCTCTCCAATTTTCTGGAAGAGTTTGAGTAGGATAAGTGTTAGCTCTTCTCTAAATTCTATATGTTATCTTAACTGATCTTCATAAAAACCCTCAGAAAGACAGGTGTCCATTTTCATTTGTCATTTTCCACATTTCTAAATTTCCAAGATTGTGATTTTGCCTAAAGTCACACAGAATTAAGAGTTAGGAATTGATAACCATGTTGCCATTTGTAAATTCTTCGTTCTTTCTACCATAGTAGTTACACAATACACATTTATTTTTATTAAGAGAAAAGTGTCAAAGTGAAATATAGACAGAACAGAGGTTCTCTGTGTCTGATGACTGAAAACTTTAGGGACTTCCAGATCATCTATTTTTATATATCTTTGTTCTCAAGTAAAATCATATCACCAGACTGACAGGGTACAATTGTTTCCAAGTTTTTTTTTTTCCTAAGTAGTATACGAAAATGAAATGGCTAAGTTTGAATTTTATTTTTCCTGTGTAAGTTTGAGAGGGCTCATTTCTTCGTCTCTCAGCCAGAGGTATCAAACACTGAATTTTTATATCCTTACTTAACTGAAAATTGTCATCAAGATACTGTTCATATTAGGGTATCCTGGCAGATCAAGTAATGATAACATCTTCTTTTCCTAACAGCATTCAAATCCAGGGCATGCTGGACCTTTTCCTGTTGTGTCAGTACATAACAACTCAGTCAATCCCACCAGCCCTACTACAGCTACTATGGCGAATGCAAATCGAGGTCCCACCAGCCCATCTGTTACTGCAATAGAATTAATTCCCTCAGTTACCAATCCAGAAAACCTTCCATCGCTGCCAGATATTCCACCAATACAGGTTTGTATTTAAGTTGAATGAGAGATTTAAAACCTTTTGTTAATTAGGGAGTTGAGTATATATTTCTGGTTGCTTTTGTATTCTTTTTTAATGCAGCTACAATATTTGTTTTGAAATTTAAAAAATTTCATCTAAATATTTGAATTTTAAAAACTTCAGTGTGCTAGACCTAGTATTTTCAATATTTTAAAGCTACAGGGCATCAGCTTTGCTTATCTATCACCTGCCAACAGGCAAACCTAGTGTTTAATGCAACAGTTTTGCTTCATTAGATCTAGAGAGAAGACCCTGGACCAAAATAAATTAAATTTTTGTGACTCTTCTGTTAGGTGCAAAAGAAACTTGTGCAAGTAGGTTTGACTGAGAAAGGAGAAGGTTGGAAGGTGTAGCTATCAGGCATGTACAGGGGCAATACTGAGAGAGGAAGTAATAGTGAGGAGTAGAAGATGGGCAGGATGGGTCTCTGAGCTGTTGTGTCCCTTTCACCTGTAGCATTATCTCTGAAGAAAAATATCATTTGGTGCCTTCTAAAATTTTATAAATGTATTTGAATTAAAAGCATTAAAAAAATTAAATAGAAAACTTGAAGGTTGTATTGAGTCATCTCATGTATAGTATGCGTTATTCAGATTCAGGAGTCACTGTGGGAGTAAGGAGCAGTGAAATTACTAAAACACTAGGACTTGTGAGACTGTGGCTGCAATTTAGTGTTTATGTATTTAGTGGATTTATGGTATAGTTTTAAAGGATGTTTCTATAACTTTAGAATTGTTTCAGAATCACTAACTTGTGAATTCTCTTAATCCGATTGCTTACCTGGTAATAGGAGAAATCTTTTGGCTAAGTGATTAGTAGGTGTAGTGGTGTTAAGAGTACTGGATTTATAGTGTAGAATTTTGGAATATATCAATAAAAAAATAAAATTTGTAAGTTGTAAGATTATAATTTATAAAATTTCAGTTTGCTTGAAATCATCTCATATGATATCTAGTATCTCTATTTCATGAAAGAGAGTGAGAGAAGTTAGTGACTTTCTCAGAGTCATCCAATAAATGGTAAATTGCATTTCAAAGCCTAGCACCTGATTACAAATCCATTTCTCTCCCACTGCTATCCATAGAGGTAGTGGGGAGATGGTTTGAGAGTGTAGGTGTGGAAAAGTAGAGTATTGAGGGGCTCTAGGCATCCAGGGTGGAGAAGGCAATGGCACCCCTCATGGACGGAGGACCCTGGTAGGCTACAGTCCATGGGGTCACTAAGAGTCGGACACGACTGAGCAACTTCCCTTTAACTTTTCACTTTCATGCATTGGAGAAGGAAATGGCAACCCACTCCAGTGTTCTTGCCTGGAGAATCCCAGGGATGGGGGAGCCTGGTGTGCTTCCATCTATGGGGTTGCACAGAGTTGGACACGACTGAAGTGACTTAGCAGCAGCAGCAGCAGGCAGCCAGGGATAGTTAGGTACAGTGTTACAGGAGTCATTCAAGTACTCATTGCGTGCTGAAGTGGACACTGAAGATAAAAAGAAATGAGACTTGTTTCCAATTCTGAAGAAACTTTCAAAGTTTAGCAACCTTAGAAAGGTTGCTAATGTCAAACTTTACATAATTTTCTAGGGCCACTCTAACAGAGAACAGGTGAAGGAAGGAAGGATGCTCCACATTTTTGAAAAGCCTGAGTATCATAAGGCACATGAGCCCTTATTAGACTTTTCTTGTTGCCTTGCACAAGAGCTTTGAAATAAGAAGTTCCAGAATATATCCCCTCCCATCTTTAGTTTTTCTAAGTGGGATAGGAAGAACAGGATCCATGTTTTTCTGTCATGAACCTTTTCTTCCTTGTAGACATATGGCCTAACTTTACTTACTGTTTTATTAAAGCATTGGCTGCTTTAAAAAATTGAGATATAATTCTCGTACCATGAGATCCAGCTTTTAAGACATGGACAGTACAGTCCATGGTTCTTAGTATAGTCACAGTATTGTGCAACCATCACCACTGTGTAATTTCAGAACATTTTCGTCACCTTAAAAGAAACTGCCCATTTGCAGTCACTCTCCATTTCCCTTTTTCCAGTCCCTGGAAACCACAATTTATTTTGTTTTTATGAATTTGCCTGTTCTGATCATTTTGTGTCTATGAAATTATGCAATATGTGGCCTTTTGTTTCTGGCTTCTTTCACTTAGCATAATGTTTACCAGGTCCAACTATGTTGTAGCATATATCAGTACTTAATTCTTTCTTTTGTCTGAATATTCTATGAATATACCAAATTTGTTCATCCGTCCATCAGTTGATGGACATTCGAGTTTCTACTTCTTGACTCTTAGGAGTAATGCTGCTGTGAGCATTCATGTGTAATTTTTTGTGAACATAGATTATCAGTTTTCTAAATTTCTGGGAGTAGAATTCAGGGTCATAGAAGTTTTTGAGGGACTGCCCAACTCTTGACAGTGGCTACACCATTTTATATTCTCACCAGTGTCCATGTATCAGGATTTCAGTTATTCCACATGTGTGCCAATACTCTGGGCTGCCCTTGTGGCTCAGATGATAAAGAATCTGCCTGCAATGCAGAAGCCCCAGGTTTGATCCCTGGGTCAGGAACATCCAGGAAATGGCAACCCAATCCAGTATTCTTGCCTGGAGAATTCTATAGACAGAGGAGCCTGGTGGGCTGTAGTCCATAGAGTTGCAGAGAGTCAGACATGACTGAGCAACTTACACGCTTCCTTTGCAAATACTCATTGACACCTGTTTTTAAAGCAGTTTAAAGTGGTTACCATAGAAGTAAAACCAAAAATAGAAAGGGAGGTAAACCTATAGTCTCTTGAAGAATTGCATACTTTTTCTCCTGTCCTGTGGTTTTCTATGGTATAGTGAAAAGAATGTTGTGGGGGTTACACAGGAAGCAGACAAGGGAGCACTAGTTATGCAGTGCAGACGGGCAATAAATACAAAGCAATTTCAGGTATTCATTGATCTATCTTAGTACTGGTCATTACAGCTATCCAGTATAGAGTCGAAGTTGATTTAAATAGACTTCTCTCAAGTTGAATGATTTTTTTATTTCACTTTACTCTTCATCTCCAGAAAAATTGTAATATGTGGAGTAATTTTGACTTTGAGGGAATATATGATGAACCTGGATTCTTTTTGAATAAAGTAAATATTAGATTCTCTTCAGATTAGATTTATTAAACAATAGTTGTTTAAATTATTATTTATTATTAGATTATTAAACAATAGTGTTAAATTCTTTGTAAACAGTTTTCCATACTTGACATAGTAACTTAATTTATTTGGATACTATACTGGATAATATGAAGTCTTGGCTAAACCATCTGTGTCTTTCTGATTTTTATATGTAAATTTAAATGTTATAGACTACCCATTCTGTACTGTGTTCCTGATAGTGGCTGTCTTCCTTCTTTACCAGTGTGATAGGTAAAAATGATGTTTGTTGATTTCATGTATATTTCTTTAATTTGTGTGGCCTTTTTAATCTTTTTTTAGGTTCAGTGGTGCTTTAAAAATGTTTATTGATTTATTAATGGCTGCACTGGATCTTCTTTGCTGCATGGGCTTTGTCCGGTTGTGGTGAGCAGGGGCTGCTCTCTAGTTGTGGTGCTTGGACTTCTCATTGTGGTGGCTTCTTGTTGAAGAGCACAGCCTCTAGGGCACGAGGGCACACAGGGTATAGAGCGTGGGCTCAGTAATTGTGGCACATGGGCTTAGTTGCCCTCTGGCATGTGGGATCTCCTTGGATCAGGAATCAAACCCCTGTTTATTGCATTGGCAGGCAGATTCTCACCAGGGAGGTCCAGTTCATTGATTATTTACGTTCCTTTGTAGATTGTCTTTTTCCTTTGAATTCTTAGAAATTATTTATATAGCACATACCTGTTCCATGCTGTTATTCAAGGACACTTAACTAACATTGGTTTAATAAATACGTGAATTAATATTTTTCCAGTTAGACTTCTGACTTCAGTTATAGTGACTCAGTCCATGCTTGATGAAACATCAAGACAAGTACTTGGACTGGCATCCCTCTGTTGGTGCTGAAGTGGCATCAGAGAAGCGCTTTCATGTGCTTGCAGTTTGCCTCTTCCTAATATTCTCACTCTTCTTAGGGTGACTCTAGGGTTGTCACTTCGCCAGAGATACACGCTGTAGGTGGGGGAGTATAAAAGGAGTGGCAGTAGAAATAGGTAACATGGGATTTCATGTCGGTTTTGAGTCATCTTGTCCACTTCTTTATGTTTAGGTGAGATAGAGCTCAACTTCTGTCTGTGGCTCATGTTGGGAACTGTTCCTCCTCACAAATTCTCTGGGTATCTTTAGTTGCAGCTAGGGATTTTCCTCTAGTTACAGCTTAACAAGTGAATCCTTGGCCAGTAGCTGTGACCACTGAGCAGGCATAGCTCTTCGTATCTCTTACTCATCCCTCTAGCTAGCTCGCAGCATGCTCCCACTTTCTGCCTTTTATGTCTGTGACATTAGGGTTTTAAAGGGTTTTATGAGAAAGGCCTGTTTACCTTTTCTTTTTTTTTTTTTTTTACAATTAAGGCATGATTGACTTAGTTTCAGTTGTACAACGTAGAAATTCAATATTTATATATATTACAAAATGATTACCACAGTAATTCTAGTTAACATCAGTCACCTTACATAAAAGTTTTGCGTGTGTGAGAGGAGGACTTTGAAAGTTGCTAAGAAAGTAAATCTTCAGATATATAGTAGAGTGTTAATAATAGTCACCATGCTGTACATTACCTCCCCATGATTTATTTTATAACTGGAAGTTTGTACTTTTTGATCCCTTTCACCCACTTACCACCTCTGCCAACCACAAATCTATCTGTATTTATAACCTTGATTCAGTTTTTGTTTTAAAATTCCACATATAACTGAGACCATATGGTATTTGTCTGATTTATTTCACTTAGCTTAATGCCTTCGGGTCTATTCATACTGTCACATGTGACAAGATTTCCTTTTTATGGCTAATATTTATTCCATTGTGTATGTGCGTGTATCACACAATTTTATTCATGTATCTATAGCTTTATTTCTTCATCTACTGATGGACACTTAGGTTGTTTTTTTATCTTATTTATAAATAATGTTGCAGTGAAATGGGAGCTCATACTAGTTTCAAATTTGTGTTTTGGGTGACTTCCATGGTGGCCCAGAGTTTAAGACTCTATGCTTTTACAGAAGGCACAGATTTGGTCCTGGTTAGGGTACTAAGATCCTGCATGCCTTGATGTGGCCAAAAAATTAAATTAGAAAAATATTAGTGTTTTTTGTTTTCTTCATGTAAATACCCAGAAGTGAAATTGCTAAATCTGTGATAGTTCTGTTTTTAACTTTTAAATAAACCTCTGTATTGTTTTCCATAGTGGATGTACCAATTTACACTCTCACTACAGTCCTAAAGTGTTCTCTTTTCTCTGCATCCTTGCAGCACTTGTTATCTCTTGTCTTTTTGATAATAGGCATTCTAACTGGGGTGAAGTGATAGCTCACTGTGGTTTTGATTTGCATTTCCCTGAGGATTGGTGATGTTGAGCACCTTTGCATGTACCTGTTGGCCATCTCTATGTCTTCTTTGGGAAAATGTCTATTCAAATTCTCTGCCCAATTTTTAATTGGATTTTGGGGAGTTGCATGTAGGAATTTAGTTCCCTGATCCCGTGCAGTGGAAGCACAAAGTCTTAATCACTGGACTGCCAGGGAAGTCCCTAGATTGTTTAGTTTTTTTACTCTTCAGTTGTGTGAATTCTTTATGTAGTTTGGATATTAACCGTTTATCAAATATATGATTTATGGATATTTTCTTCCTTCAATATGTTTCTTTTTCATTTTGTTGCTGATTTCCTTCATTGTTGAGGAGCTATTTAGTTTGAATGTAGTCCCACTTGTTTAATTTTGCTTTTGGAATAAGATCCAAAAAACCATTGCCACAATCAGTGTCCAGGAGCTTATTACTGCCTATGTTTTCTTCTAGATCTTACGTTCAGGTCTTTGAGTGATCCACTTGTGTATGGTGTAAGATTTTAGTCTAGTTTTATTCTTTCGCCCGTGGCTGTCCAGTTTTCCCAGTACTGTTTATTGAAGAGACTATCCTTTCCTTGTTGTATATTCTTGGTTCCTTTGTCTTATATTAATGACCGTATATGTAGAAGTTTATTTCTGGTGTCTTTATTCTTTTCTATTGATCTGTATGTCTGGTTTTATGCCAGTATCATACTGTTTTAATTACTGTGGCTTTGAAATTCTGGCCTGTGATGCCTCCAACTTTCTTCTTTCCCAAGATTGCTTTGGCTATTTGTGTTTTTTTGTGGTTCCAAAGAAGTTGTAGGATTGTTTGTTCTGTTTCTGTGAAAACTGCCATTGGAATTTTGATAGGGATTGCATTGAATTTGAAGATTGCTTTCGTTATTATGAATATTTTAACAGTATTAATTCTTCCAGCCCACGAGCCCAAACTATCTTTCCATTTATTTGTGTCTTACAGTTTCTTTTATCAGTGTATATATCTTTGACCTCCTGGTTAAATTTATCCCTAGGTAGTTTATTCTTTTTCATGTGATTTCATTTTTTAAATACTCTTAAAAATTGTATTGATTCATTTTTTAATTTTTGGTTGTGCTGAGGTTTGGGGGGCTACTCTTTGTTGCAGTGAATGGGCTTCTCGTTAAGGTGGCTTCTCTTTTTGTGGAGCACAGACTCTCTTTGTTTACTTGGCCATGCCGCAGGGTTTGCAGGGTCTCGTTTCCTGACAGGAAATTGATCTTGCGCCTGATAGTGAAAGCGTGGCATCCTAACCACTTGCCAATCCAAGGAACTCCCCTGGGATTGTTTTCTTAAATTCTTATTCTGATAGATCATTATTAGTGTACAGAAATGCAACAGGTTTTCATACATTGATTTTTGTGTCTTGCAGCTTTACTGAATTCATTAATTCTTACAGGTTTTGGGTGAAGTATTTAGAGTTTTCGACATATAATACCATGTCATCTGCAGATAGTGACAGTTTTACTTCTTCTTTCTTTTTCTTGCCTAATTGCTAGGACTTCTGATACTGTGTTGAATAGTAGTAGTGAGAGTAGTCATCCTTGTCTGGTCCTGATCTTACAGGAGAAGCTTTCACTTCAGCTTTTCCCTGTTAGGTATGATGTTAGCTGTGAGCTTATCATAAATGGCCCTTATTGTCTTGAGGTACCTTCCTTCTACTTTGTTGATAGGTTCAGCTTGTTTTTATGACGAAAGCTATTTACTTTAGCAGAGTCCTTTCTTGTCTGTAGTATGTTGTGAGCTGCTTTATTCTGATCATTGTTATGTCAGTCCAATTCTACCTTGGTTTATATTTGTAGTTTTTCTTCAAGATTTGATACAACTCTTTCCTGTTTTATAGCCTTGCAAATCAGTGTGATTTTGAGGGGGAAAGGAGAGTGAGAAGTAAATGTGCCAATATGTCTTCAGTTTTCGGGTTTGTTTGTTTGTTTTCAAGACTTTTTGGCCGTGGTGGGTCCTCGTTGCTGCACATGGGTTTTCTCTAGTTGCGCTGAGAGGGAAGTACTCTCTGTGCCGTGCATGGGCCTCTGTTGCAGTGGCTTCTCTTGTTGTGGAGCACGGGTTCTAGGTGCACAGGCTTCAGTCATTGTAGTGCTTGGGCTCAGTATTTGCAGCTTAGGAGCTTTAGAGCCCTGGCTTAGTAGTTGTGGCACATGGTCTTAGCTACTCCACAATATGTGGGATCTTCCTGGATCAGGGTTTGAACTGTTGTTTCTTACATTTCAAGGCGAATTCTTAACCACCAGGCCCCAGTTTCCTATTTGAATGAGAAGTAGATTTGCCTAAAAAGTGTTCTTGCCGCTAGTAAGAGAGAAGATTAAAAGAGGCAGATGTGGGTAAAAATAGATCAGTAGATAAGCAAGATCAAGAAAATGAGCAATTATTTAATTAAGAATAATTTGACCATTTCTGATATGGAATATCAGAATTGGAATTGTATAAAAATTGGAATTGTATAAAAATTTGTTATACAAAAATTTTTAAGGTAATTTCCATAAATATTTTTTGCTACTATTTATTTTTCTACATGAATATTTTTCCATCTCATCAACACAGTTCTCCCCTGTGAGTGGGATGTTTAAAGACTGGGAGCTAATGTTCAGATTGGGAGCTAGCCCACAGTCACAGCACCAGGTCCTCTGGCTTTTAATTTATTGCATCCAGTGTGCTAAAAGGGCTTAGTTTGTCTGTTGAGTGCCTCCTTTTTTGTGTGTAATAAGGGACCTTATACCTCAGGTTAAAGGCTTTCTGTTGAATAATAGACTTTTTAGAACTTTTAAATTAGATACGGACGTGGTTAGGTATCTGTTTAGTTGAATAATTTTGGCACGACCATGGATGTTGAAATAAAATTAGGGGGATGCTAGGGACAAAGATGCTGAAAACAGGATCCTACATCAGCCTTGAGAAAAGGCAGAAGAGTAAGGGTGTGTAAGAACTATTTTTATAGTAAAACACAAGGGATTTAGTGGGTTATTGGGCTTTGTCTGGAGCTGCCAGGTTATTTATTGAATCATTTTAATTATAGTTATATTTGTACAAGCTATATTGTGTGGGTCCTCAGGAGGATAACAATTAAGCTGAGTTTGATATAGGATAATCTGTTTTAGTAAACTGAGTATAAATGATTATATTAATGAAATAAGTTATCTGCTTTAATCAAAGCGAATTTATCTTTTTGTTCTTTTTCTTTAGTTGGAAGATGCTGGTTCAAGTAGTTTAGATAATCTGCTAAGTAGATACATCTCAGGCAGTCACCTACCCCCACAGCCCACAAGCACCATGATCCCTCCCCAGGACCCTCTGCCCTATCTCCAGGATCATCAGGTAAAGTCAGTTGAGGTACTGCCTCATTTCTGTAACATCTTAAAAAAGTATCTCTCAGTGTATATATTAGGATTCTCCAGAGAAACAGAACCAATAGTAGAAGGGTGTGTGTGTGGGGAGAGAGAGGAGACAGAAGTTAAGGAATTAATTGGCTTATGTGATTGTTAGGGCTGGCAAGTCTGAAATCTGCTTGTCAGAAATGAGCTTGTCAGGAGAGTGGAAACCCAGGGAAGAGCTGATGCCAGTCTTGAGTTCAGGCAAAATTCCTTCTTGATCTAGGGAACTATCTTTTAAGGTCTTCAACTGATTAGAGACCCACCTTCATTATGTTTTACTCAATATCTACTGATTTAAATGTCAGTAACATCCATCATGTTGATGCAAAAGTAATTGCGGTTTTGGACCTTGACTTTAAATTCTTTTAGTTAGGCTCAAATGCATCTTTATTAATCAAAATAGGAACCATTACAATCAGCACATTTTTGCCAATAAGAAATAAGTTTGTTTATTCCTGTAGCATAAAAATTGTGCTTCAGGATTCGATGAACTCTTGGAAAGCATTTTCTGCATCCTACTGGTTGTGGAACCATTTTTCCTGCAAAAAGTAGTTGAGATGCCTGAAGAAGTGGTAGTTGGTTGGTGAAAGGTCACTTAAAAATGGTGGATAAAGCAAAATTTCGTAGCCCAGTTTGTTCCAACTTTTGAAGCAGTGGTTGTCTGACATGCGGTCAGGTTTGTGGAGAAGAATTGGGCTCTTTTTGTTGACCGATGCTGGCTGAGGTATTGCAGTTTTTGGTGCAGCTCATCGATTTGGTGAGTATACTTCTCAGATGTTATGGTTTTGCCAGGATTCAGAAAACTATAGTGGATCTGATAGGCAGCAGACCACCAAACAGAGACCATAATCCTTTTTTTGGTTCAAGTTTGGCTTTGGGAAGTGCTTTGGAGCTTCAGTCACTGAGCTGGTCATCCCCAGTTGTTGTATAAAATCCACTTTTCATCGACATCACAATCCGATGGAGAAATGATTGGTGGTGTTGCATAGAATAAGAGGAAACGACACTTCAAAATGACAATTTTTTTGATTTCTGGTCAGCTCATGAAGCACCTCCTTATCAAGCTTATTCACCTTTCCAACTTGCTTCAAATGCCGAATGACTGTAGCATGGTCGATGTTGAGTTCTTTGGCAACTTCTTGTGTAGTTGGAAGAGGATCAGCTTCGATGATGACTCTCAACTGGTTGTTGTCAACTTCCAGTGGCCAGCTGCTGTACTGCTCATGTTCAAGGTTCTTGTCTCCTTTGCAAAACTTGTTGAACCACCACTGCACTCTGTGTGTTAGCAGTTCCTGGGCCAAATGTGTTCCTGATATTGCGAGTTGTCCCTGCTGCTTTACGACCCATTTTGAATTTCAGTAAGAAAATCAAAGATGAGATTGATTGCTTTTTGTCTAACATCATTTCCCTAGTCTAAAATAAATATAAAATAAACAGCAAGTAATAAGTCATTAGCCAAAAAAGTGAGAAATGTGCATTAAAATGATGTATAAGATAACCACATTTTTTAGAATGTATTCCAGTATCAAATGGCAAATCTAAACAATGCAAAACCCAAAATTACATTTGCACCAACCTAATAAATAAATACCTTTCCACAAAGAACTGGGTACCATATTCTAGCCAAGTTGAGACATAAACTTAACCATTATAATAATATTTTTTTCCCTGATTGCTCTAATTATTTTTCTTCAAATGTTGTTGGCAGTCTACAGTGAATTGAAATAATATGTATCTGTGGTGTACACTCTTCAGAACTCTGATGTTCCCCTCCCTCAACCTCCAGCTGTCTTTATGTTTTTTGCTGGATTTGTAGATGTATTTACTCTCCATGTCTTGTATTTTACAACACAGATTGTCAATTGAAGAATTCTTTGGTTTCAACTCAAGTTTAAAACACTTTGTTAAATAATGAAAAAATCAAAAATTTGTTCAAAAAGCAAGAAATGAGAAAGGGCAAGTGAATTTTCAATTTGCAGTTCAATTTTCAGTGCCAGTCAAGTCCATGAAATAGAGACCTCTTCCAAAATCCCAGTTTCATTAACCCTGTGACATGAATGAATTATTAAAGCAGCTCAAAATAGATGGACACTGTGGAAGTGGTTATGGAATGTCTTTTTCATGTTTCTTACTGAAACATACCACCTCATTTCTAGAGTTAGAACAGTTCAGACATAATGATGCATCTCATGAAAAATCTACATTTAATACATTTTTTGATTAATACTATTTCTGAGGTTTAATGAATGTATTCCAGGACTTTTAAAGAATAATTAATAGGAATCTAAGTAGGATATTTATCAAATGACTTTGGATGGGATGGCAAATAGCTTTCTCTTGATATGGTAGTTTCCATTGATTGAATAGTGTTGCTCTGAGAGGATTCTGAGAATGCTTTCTGGGCTCGGCTGAGAGAATCTGATTGACAGTTGCCAATGATTACACATGAAATCCTTGACTTAGAGACTAAGACTAGGTCTGATTTCCAAGAATTGCTGAACTGCTTTATAATAATACTTGAATTCTGTGTGGGTAGGTAGAATTCTGAATTTTCTTACCTGCATAGATATTCATTTTGACTTATTAATTTTCAGGTTTATCCAATTCTCACACACCTGTGAGACCCCCTAGTACTTCTAGTACTGGTAGTCGAGGCAGGTGAGTATTACATTAATAGCTTTTTTATTTTTATTAAGAAAAATCAAATATGTATTTTGAAAAATAGACTATTATAATAAACTCCCATATACTTTTCAGCCATCTTCAACAATGATCAAGTTATGGCCAGTCTTTATTCTATACTCCCACCCATTCTCCAGTCTAAATTTATTTTAAATAAATTTCAGACATTTTGTCATTTTATTTGAAACTGTTTCTCTGTATATCACTTAAAAGGTAAGGGTTTTAAAGTTTTTTGAACCGTTAAACACCTAAAAAATATTTGGTAGCTAACTCTAATCAGCAGAGGTCTAGTTAATGTTCATATTTCCCAATTTTTCTCATAAATGCTTTTAAAAAAATGATTTTTGTTTAATCAGATTCAGTAGGCCCTATACATTGCCATCAACATGTACGTTGAGGTCAAACTCATTGTATTTGTTGAAAAAAAATGTATTGTTTTTCTTACAGAGTTTTCCTCATTGCCCCATCTTTTCATGTAAAAACTACTTTTTGTTTTTTTCTCTGTACTGCTGTTTAGGTCAGGAGGTTTGATTAGATTCGGCTTTGATTTGAGGGAAAGGGATGGGGATAATACCTCACTGTGGTAATGTGTACTGTCAGGGTCACAAAACAGATTTTTTTTTTTAATGACAGCAACCAGTGGTTGTCAGTGCCTTAGCTTTTTTTTTTTTCCTGGCTTGAAAATGATATTTTAATTACTGTATTATACCTTCTTTGAATACGTCTGTAAAGAAAAATTTTCTGCCAACTATTTGATTATTGGAAAAGCAGAATAAATTGATTCTCTTTATTTACCTATTTTAATAATAATGAGTTGATTCCCAGCACCCTCCAATAGTGACCAATGAATATTAACTTTATGAGCTCATATATTTAAGCATATTTTATATATTTTAATATTTTAGATGTTATTTTTATTGATAATTAAATTGTTCTATATTTGTTTGGCCTGTCCGAACTTTTTCTTATTTTGCTATAATCCCAGTAGTCTTTTAAATATTCTTGTTTCCTGTTGTGAAATGATGTCACGTTCATCTTAGACAAATAGCTGATCTCAGGCCTGAGGCAAGAAATGTATAAGGAATCCTGGTCATATTAGTGGGGAAATAGTGCTTTGAGACAGCCTCTTGGGTACTAGGGGCTACTGAATTCACTGCTACTGAATTGTTCACAGTTTCTTGGACTTTTTTGGTGGACAGAAAGCTAAGATATTATAGTGTAGGAAGAGAGAGAATGTATTGTACTGAAGGTTAACATAATAAATATTGACTGATTTTTCTGATTTTAATTTGAATAATTTAGTGCAAAGTAAGGATTTTATTTAAGTGCATTTGGAAGACTGATTCTATATTATTTACTTGTTTTTAAATTGTACTTTAATCAGTATTTTTAGTAGAAAAGTACAAATTGAGTGAAAAGGGTTTTCATTTTTGGCAGTGATACAGTCTTAAAGTTTATTCACTTCTCTTGCCAATGGTTTGCTTTATGATCTAGATAGAGCCAATTAATCACATATCTGCCGTCTTAGCCTTTGTTGTTCAGTCACTAAGTCGTGTTTGACTCTTGGCAACCCCATGGACTGTAGCATGCTAGGCTCCTCTGTTCTCCACTATCTCCTGGAGTTTGCTCAAATTCATATCCATTGAGTTGGTGATGCTATTTAACTGTCTCATCCTCTTCTGTCCTTTTCTCCTTTTGCCTTCAGTCTTTCCCAGCATCAGGGTCTTTTCCAGGGAGTCTGTTCTTCACATTAATTCACATTAGGACTCAAAAGCTGAAATAGTGATTCCTTTGAAGGGCACTTCATGGACCACTGTTACTGATGTTTCCTTTAGATCTTTGGAAATAGAGAGCAATTTAAACTTGTATCATATTTAGAGAAGCAATCACTATACTAGTAGCTTAGGGAAATGATCATTTACTAGATCCCCTAAGTGATGTAGTGTAGGTTCCTCTGACAGTAAAATGTATTTAGGGTCCTCTGAAAGATTGATAAATGTTTTTTAAAATTTGAAGCTATAAGTTTATAATACACTCCTCTTAACCGTATTATGAAGTATCCTTATCTGCTGTGAGCTTAGCAAATTGTTTTTACTTTAGTGAACATTTTATATAACTTAATGAACTTTTCATATAATTATTTCATATAAATGTACACCACAGAGTCAAACATATGTGACCTTTATTTGTCGTTTTTGTTAGCTGTGGGTCATCAGGAAGAACTGCTGAGAAGACCAGTCTTAGTTTTAAGTCTGATCCAGTGAAGGTCAAGCAGGAACCTGGCACTGAAGATGAAATATGTAGCTTCTCAGGAGCTGTGAAACAGGAAAAGACTGAGGATGGCAGACGGAGTGCCTGCATGGTAAGGTTCAGTGGAACCGTTCAGGGATATAAGGAGGTTGCTTCACTGATTGTTTCATCTCTGCGTGTGTAAGTCTGGATAGTGATCCTGTGGACCTGTATTCATCTCTGAATTCTTTTGCCTGATAAGCCAAATATCTCTTTTTCTAACTGATCTTTTTCCATCTAAGTGTCAACTGTAATTGATCAGAAAAGACTTGTATTCAGGACTCCTTTCAAGCTATCTTTTGGTTTGTAATTTCTCATGTAATTTTGCCATGATTCTAAATTGAGTTCTGGCTTTTTCTATATTTATTAATGATTTCATTAGTTACATTGAATCTCAAGCCACAAAAATCCTTGGCCATTTTCCTGGACCAGTGAGTTCAGGGTTAAGACTGCTGACATGAAAGAAGTTTAATGCTCAAAGAGTTTTGTAATGAGAAGATTGCCTTTGGCCTATGAATTATTAACAATTAATAATTTTAATCAATTTTTAACCAGTTTAACAGTTATTAACCAGTTCCTCAGATGGAACATTTTATAAAATTTATAATACAGAATGAAGGCAGGCCCAAGTCTCTCTTCATTTAGAAATTTTGATCTTGGTTCTTCTCTTCCTACTTACAATTTATGTTTAATTTTCTACATGGTTGGCACATAGAAATTTCAGCTCTGTAGATTTAGAGAGTACTGTTACTTCTTCATTCAGAATGTGGTTTGGAAAGTTCCCCTGAAAAACAGTCCAAAAAGGTGGTGAAAGATTTTACACTGTCACAGTCTTTCTATATTAGTAGGATGATAAGTGGGCAGAATAATAGTTCACAATCCTTTTCAAAAGTTATGTGACAAGGAAGGACCTATCATGTAGGAAGCACAGTGAACTGTATTCGGTATCTTGTAATAACCCATTAAAAAAACTCTGGGAAAAAAAGTACATATGTAACTGAATCACTTTGCTGTATACCTGAAACCAACAACATTATAGATTAACTATATTTTAATTAAAAGTAATGGTTAAAATAAAGCCAATAGAAAGGGGGAAGAAAATCTGTGCAACAGATTCTTGAGTGAAAAATTAGTGTAACATAGCCAGCTGTCTGTAGGAGAATACCCCTATATTTACTTTGCAGTTGACATGCTTAACAGTTTAATTCCTGTATTATCAAGTGAACCAGTAGTATAGAGACTACTCCCTAAAATCACTCATTAACATGCCAAAATAATTTCAGGGTTATTTTTACTTTTCATGTTACTAATATGATTTCAAGCAATTTTACAATAAATTCCAAAATAATTAAGCTATGTCAGTGTATCATGCTGTAAACACACCCACAGTAGCACACACAATGCATATCATAAGGATTAAATGATTCAAGAATTTGTCCTTGCTTTGTTTTAGTTGAGCAGTCCTGAGAGTAGCTTGACACCACCTCTTTCAACCAACCTGCATCTAGAGAGTGAGTTGGATGCATTAACAGGCCTGGAAAACCACGTGAAAACTGAACCTGCAGATATGAATGAAAGCTGCAAACAGTCAGGGCTCAACAGCCTTGTTAATGGAAAGTCCCCAGTTCGAAGCCTCATGCACAGGTCGGCAAGGATTGGAGGAGATGGCAGCAGCAAAGATGATGACCCAAATGAAGATTGGTGTGCTGTCTGCCAAAATGGAGGGGATCTCTTGTGCTGTGAAAAATGTCCAAAGGTCTTTCATCTAACTTGTCATGTTCCAACACTTCTTAGCTTTCCAAGGTACAAGTGAAATAACTGATTTTTTTTGTTGTTGTTTTTTATGAGCTAGAAAAATAAAGCTTTTCTGGACAGATGGCCTCCTTAACCAATGCCTAGTATTTATATAAAACAGAGAGCCTGTTACTCCATTGTGTAAAGTGCAGTGAAAGTTGCTCAGTTGTGTCCAACTCTTTGCCACCCCGTGGACTGCAGCCTATCAGGCTCCTGTGTCAGTGGAATTCTCCAGGCAAGAATACTGGCGTGGGTAGCAATTCCCTTCTCCAGGGGATCTTCCCAACCCAGGGATTGAACCCAGGTCTCCTGTATCACACACAGATTCTTTCCACCTGAGTCAACAGGAAAGCCCATCTTCATTCAGCTGTTAATTTCTGAATGAAGAAGTGTCCAAGATCTAAGTTATGCATTAGTGATAAATAGACTATTTACTCACCTTCAGTTTATACTTCATATAAGCAAATTAGATGAATTACAAGGAGCGGTGGACTAGAGTCTTGAGAAACTTAGTTGATTTCCTCTTGAAGATAATTTCTTAATCTGTTGCCATCATTTTGATAAGGTCTATGAATAGTATTCACTTTTAGGCAACTCTTGGCTCTTACCCAAAACATACTTTTTTAATGTTTGAAAGCTCTTGGAACACATTTTAAAGAAAAAAATACTATGTGAAAACACCTTTAATGTCAGGCTTTTTTGAAGAATAGCTTCATCTTCACTACTGGAAGCATTTCATTAGTAGTGCCTGCCTCAGGCACCATGTGCAAAGTTCTCAGACTTTTTCCTTGATCCTCTAGTTGAAGTGTCTTTTAGTCATTAACTTTCAGAGTGGAGAGTTACTGAGGTCCTTCTTTAGAACAGAATAACATGAGGGTAAAGATAAATAAAGATTTGGGCACATATGAGCACTGTCCCTGGATTGTATGACCCCATGGCAGGTAAATCTGGTGTCAAGCACTAAAATATTAATTGATGAGCACTCAGTACAAACTGGTGATAACAGCTAACACAGTAGAACACATATGCTGGGCTTGGTTATGATGCCTGTAGTCTCGTCATAATTCTGTAGTGAACTAACTAACTTGGACAGTTCACTGATTTTCAGGGATTAGTTTCTTCATCGACAAGTAGTAGATTTGGATTAGAAGAGCTGTTTTTCCTTCCCTTCCATTTAGCGTATTTATGTTTCTGCTATTTCATCTCTAGTTGATTTCAGAGACCATAAAATAATAGAATCATACTTAATTCTTTGAGCCTTCCTTCTTCTCTATCTCTAACCCCCAAAATTTTTAAGTGTCCTTGGGAAAGCTCAGCTTCTCTTCGCCTCTAAATAGAGATTCAGATTTTTTCTCAGAGTCCTAAGAAGCAATGGTTTTGGTTGAATAGTGCTACCCTTTTTGAAAAATTCAACGTTTAGGATTAGAAAAGTACTGGGTATATATGAACAATGCCAGAATATTTTTCTGAAGAATTGTAATTTTACCTAAATTTTAGAAGGTATAGTCACTTACCATAGCTCTAATAAGAGCCTTCTTTTTGTTTACTCATTCAGAAAAGAAAGGCATTGACATTTTGGTCTTAAAATTAAAGCTTTTTATATTTTTGTTTCTTTTGGATAGTAACATCTGCTGGAACGTTAGAATTTTGCTACTGAAAACTTTCTCTCAAAGGCAGATGCTTTGGGAGGAATTGAAAAGGGGACACAGTGTTAGTATAATCCTTAGAATATATATATATATATATATATATGATGAAGGAGGGAAAGGAGAAAATGGCATACAAAGTAATCAAATTGGAGTTTATAGCTTGATAGAAATCCTAAGGTAAACAAAACTATTAACTGAGCACATTTAAAAGACTAGCTATGAGAATATAATTGTTTTATTTTTGACATTGCCTGCCAAAAGAAGATACCTGAGGACCTCTGTATCCTGTATTCCTTTCTTCATGTGTATGAAGTCACTGTGGTAATAATACTGGGGTCTTGAAAAAATTGGTCGTACGCTGCAAATGCTGATCATTTACAAGACCCATTTTTAATGGAGGTAGTGGTTTTATATTGCTTTACAGAAGGTAATCAGTTGAAGAATGCAGACATTTTGGGACGTTTTTAATCATATAACTTCACTTTATGAGATTTGGCAAAAATAGTACCTCTTGAGTTCCACAAAAACTGGAAAGAAAACAAAGAAACTGAAGACTTAACCTCTAGAGAGCTAGCTTTCCTAGAGTAAGTTTTGTTAAAATTACAAAGACTGATTGTCTGTTTCCTTCTTTAGTGGGGACTGGATATGCACATTTTGCAGAGATATTGGGAAGCCAGAAGTCGAATACGATTGTGATAATTTGCAACATAGTAAGAAGGGGAAAACTGCACAGGGCTTAAGCCCCGTGGACCAAAGGGTAAGTGGCAAGTTGATTTGTTATTAGGGATTCTGTAGTTGTCTGTATATACATTTTTTTTTCTTCAGTGTAACATACATATAACTTGGTAAATTTTCATTTTTTAATCACATTATCTGATGGTATATATGTTCATGACTTCTGAAATCTTTGTCTCTAGACCTTAGAACCTTTTCTTTAGACCTTAGGCTGTTAAATTTAGCTTTCTCACACTTAACATTTCCCAGCCTAATCTTGATTTCTTATCCTCTGACCTTTAAAAAACAAAGGCAAGAAAATAATGACATAAAAACTGCTTTCCTGTCTCAGTAATTTCCATCATCAAATAGTACCACCAGTCATCTCTTGCTCAAGCCAGAAATTAGATCTCTTCACCAAACCTGATTCTACTCTTGCCCCTCGCAGTCCATTTTCTATGCAGTACATTGTGTTCTTTTAAAAATATGTAAACAGGTCTATTGCTTCCATGCTTAAAATCCTCTAAGCACCCATCATATTAAGAATGAAATCCAAAATCTTCATTATTTCATTCAGATTTCTGCTGATCTGTTCTGTACTCTGATCTCCAAAGACAGAATATCTTTCACAGACTTCTGTGGCTGTTACAGTTATGTTTGACTTTGATCTAATGCATAAATCCATCTTCCACTGTCTTTAAGGAGAAAGTATGTGTTTAGAGTGTTACAAAATATTTGATTGTACAACAAAATTCTTGGATTGAGAAGACACAGTTTTTATTTCATTTTGAACTTCAGTTGAATCCTTTCAAGAAAGGAAATAGCATGTGTCTCACCTGCCTTGGGGAATTAAAATAAATAGCAATGGTTAAGAGGTAATAGTAGGTAAATAAGTTATATACAGTAGGACAGAAGGTAGTCACAGTCTCAGAACTAAGTGGGAAACAGGTAGTTTTCTTTTATATTTATAGCTAGTATAAGCTATACGTAGGAGGATAGCTAGTATGTAGAGAGCTTATCTTCAGTTTATTGTAATACTTTATACTGATAAAGCCCTCATTTTCAAGAATATCTTTTTAGGGGGGAAACAGTTCATGGGTTTTCTTTTCTTTTCTTGGGACAGAAATGTGAACGTCTTCTGCTTTACCTCTATTGCCATGAATTAAGTATTGAATTCCAGGAACCAGTTCCTGTTTCGGTGAGTTGTTTACCTTAGTACTTTCCTGGTGAATAAATTCAGTATAGTATTTAAGACTGGGCTCTGGCTTTAGTCTGCCGATGTTAAAATTCAGGCTTGAATAATCTCTTCAGTCTCTTTTAAAACAGTTTCTTGCCTTATTAGGTTATTTTCAGAATTCTATACAATAACCTGTGTAAAATAATTTTAGCAGAGTATTTGATAAAATTTTTGAGTAATAAGTACTTATGATATTATTAGGGCTAAATGGATATGAGTTTCACTGTTGAAATTGCAGTTTGTTTTTAAAGACTGTTGCTCTGATCAGTACTTAATTTCCACATCCTCTTTTACTTTTAAAATGGATGTAAGGGTTACAGGTATAATTGAAAAAGTCTTGAACTACGAATTAGAACACTTGACTTCTCCTAGTTCTGCCATTAACCAGCCTTGTAGCTGGGGAAATTTACATAATTTTCTGCCTCTGCTTTTAACTATAGAGGGGGAATTTGAACAAAATTATTTCTAAAATTCATTTGTATGATTGATTCTAAGATTTGTACCTTGGGGAGAAAAATCTCTATGCAAGTATTAATTTGAATAAAAGTATAAAGCTGAACCTTTTATAATGGTTTTGCCTTCATAAGCCCTCTTTTATGAACAATCAAGATTAACAGAAGACTGTGGGGAGAATTTGCAAGCCGTTGCGCTTTGTTTTTCTTAAAGCAGGTTTTTGTAAGGAATAAAGGCTCTAAAATCCTGTAGTAAAAGGAATTCCAGGGATACCTTATAAATGTGATAAAAATATGCTACACATATGGTATTTGCTTCCTGTTGATTGTTGAATTAAGATATTATTGAATATTATTCTATACAATAACCTGTGTAAAATAATTTTAGCAGAGTATTTGATAAAATTTTTGAGTAATAAGTACTTATGATATTATTAGGGCTAAATGGATATGAGTTTCACTGTTGAAATTGCAGTTTGTTTTTAAAGACTGTTGCTCTGATCAGTACTTAATTTCCACATCCTCTTTTACTTTTAAAATGGATGTAAGGGTTACAGGTATAATTGAAAAAGTCTTGAACTACGAATTAGAACACTTGACTTCTCCTAGTTCTGCCATTAACCAGCCTTGTGCTGGGGAAATTTACATAATTTTCTGCCTCTGCTTTTAACTATAGAGGGGGAATTTGAACAAAATTATTTCTAAAATTCATTTGTATGATTGATTCTAAGATTTGTACCTTGGGGAGAAAAATCTCTATGCAAGTATTAATTTGAATAAAAGTATAAAGCTGAACCTTTTATAATGGTTTTGCCTTCATAAGCCCTCTTTTATGAACAATCAAGATTAACAGAAGACTGTGGGGAGAATTTGCAAGCCGTTGCGCTTTGTTTTTCTTAAAGCAGGTTTTTGTAAGGAATAAAGGCTCTAAAATCCTGTAGTGAAAGGAATTCCAGGGATACCTTATAAATGTGATAAAAATATGCTACACATATGGTATTTGCTTCCTGTTGATTGTTGAATTAAGATATTATTGAATATCAGACCTGTTATATAGGGTATTGAATAGTAATTTGTTTACCTAGGAAGGTTTAGAAATGGAAAGTATAAAAGGTTCTAGATATAAGGAAGACATTTTGTTCAGATAGTAATCATTTGACACCAAGAAGTCTATCTGGCCTTCAAGTTCAGAGACTTTACAGTAGAAGATTACTTTCCAACATTTTCTTTCAATGAACTTTTAAAATTGTTTCTCTGTGTTCAGTTATTTTTGCAAAGATACAAATTTCTGCCCAGGAGTTGGGGCCAGAACTCCCAATCATGACCGCTAAGTGGATAATAGGGGCTTTCTTGGTGGCTGAAGATGGTAAAGAATCTGCCTGCAATGCAGGAGACCCAGCTTTAATTCTTGGGTTGGGAAGATCCCCTAGAGAAAGGCATGGCAACTAAATGGTTAATAAAATTTCTTCTTGTGTCACTACAGTCTCACCTCTATTGCTATGTTCAGAGTTCTGTGATACAAGGTTTTATCCTCTATAAAGGATACCATATTCTAATAATAGCAGTACATTTTGTAATCTTCTTTCCTTAAAGTCATACAATTTTAATGGGCAAGGTGTGTCCCTAACACTAGTGGTTGGCCATCCTTGCTGATTGATTTTTCCCCCCCTTAATTTCCTTATTAAACATGGAACTTTGGGTCCTTCATGGAAGACCAAGGAGACTACCACATATTCTGAATGTGATTTGATTTTCATGTAATTGTGGCAGAAGATTTTAAGTACAATTCACTATACTCCACATTTGCACACAGCTGGCTTAATCAACACATATTTTTCTCTAACATTAATATACTTCGCATTTTTAAATTAAACACTTTGGCATTTTTGGAGAATCCTTATCTATCCTTATTTGTTTCTTTAGATACCAAACTACTATAAAATTATAAAGAAACCAATGGATTTATCCACCGTGAAAAAGAAGCTTCAGAAAAAACATTCCCAACACTACCAAATCCCAGATGATTTTGTGGCTGATGTTCGTTTGATCTTCAAGAACTGTGAAAGGTTTAATGAAGTATGTTAGCTTCCAAACTATAGAGTCTTGGATTATTAGTTTTTGGTTGTTTGCTTATTTTGTTACTGGATTTTGTTTTCCCTGCCAAGAGATTTTTTTCTAAGTTGATTTGAAAAAATTATTCTGCTCCAGGTCTGTCAAAAGTAAAATTTGATTGCATCCACAGTTCCAAAGAAAAAAGTTTACTGCATATAATTTGAAATATATACTTAAATATAATGTAATAAATTAAGAATATTATTGGATATCCCTTCCTGAATATGTTGAGGGTTGAGATAAGTATAGAAAATAGTCTGTAGTTAAGTACATTTTGTAGGAAATGATTACATACCAGCCTACATTTTGGATACATTTAGGAAAGGGATTTGTACCAGTGTCTTTGATTTCATTCGTGACCATATAAATATAGAACCTTAAAAGTATAAACTCAAGTGGCTCATCTTGACTAGTAACCCAGAGTGTGTAACGTTGAGTTTTCTCAGCATCTCAGCAATATAACTTTCATTAACTTTGGTTATGTATTTTTTTTTGAGAACAAACATGAGCTATCCATGCCTTTAGTAGAAATGTGATGTATATCTCCTTCAGGGATGTTTTTGTTATCTTTGGGAAGGTCAAATTTCTTTTTGTTAAGGAATATTTTAATTATTATGAGGGAACAAAATGGATGAGAATCCACAAAATCTTCAGATTACTAAAAGTTTCTTTATTGCTGATAAAATTCAAGTGCCATATGAATATTACTAAAACATTCACATTGAATCATGTGAAATGTACTCAGTTGCCTCTGGGAGCATCTAGGTGGCTTTTTAATTTCATATTAAAAATATTAGTGATAAGTTTTGTCGCCTTTATAGCAGTGTGTCACAGAGAATGTAGTAAAACCTCATTCTCTTGAAGTTAATACAGTCCCAAATTTCTTGTCTTATATTTTCTAATTCAGTTATTTTCAAATAAGTATGCTTTCATGAACCATAGCTAATAACATTTGCCAGGAAGAAGACCTATTTTAATCATAGTTAAACAATTTATAATTAACAAATTACCACACAGATGGAATTCTGATTGATTGCTGAAAGCTTGTCGGTTTAAAAAATTTTTTCTTATAATGTTTCAAATAATTTTTTGCAACTCCTATTCAGGTTGACCTCACTAAGTCAGAATTTTGAGAAAATTTCACAGTAGCTTTAGTAACAGCTTTGGAAAAGGGGAGTCCATGTTCTGTATAATTTTAGGAAGCACTTGAACTGGTCGTAGCAGTTTGTTCCCCCTATTATGGCTGACTTTCGTCGCCAATCCTATGCAGTCTTATACTTTAGAAAGGATTATAATTTCCCTTTTTTTTTTTGACTCTGGTATCCTTTTTAGATGATGAAAGTTGTTCAAGTTTATGCAGAAACACAAGAGATTAATTTGAAGGTAAGCTTTTCAGACCATGCAAACTTGGTGAAGGAATATGCATTACCAATAGGTGAATATTCCTATCTTTTGCTTGCAGGCTGATTCAGAAGTAGCTCAGGCAGGGAAAGCAGTTGCATTGTACTTTGAAGATAAACTCACAGAGATCTACTCAGACAGGACCTTCGCACCTTTGCCAGAGTTTGAGCAGGAAGAGGATGATGGTGAGGTAACTGAGGACTCTGATGAAGACTTTATTCAGCCCCGCAGAAAACGCCTAAAGTCAGATGAGAGACCAGTACATATAAAGTAAAATGACATGAACTTAAACCAGTTATTCAAAAAAGAAAGAAAAACTTCTATTTAAGTGTTGCTGGAATATCCTGCCTACAGTGGGCTCCTTCTTGAAGAAGATGATAGCTTTTACACAGTATTAGATTGAAATAATGGACAGAAAACACATTCTGGTCAAGAAAGGGGGAAAGGACTCTATTTGCAACTTTAAAAGTAAAAACAAAAGTGAAATGATTTGAAGATTTCTGTTACTTCAGAGAATGGTTTTGATTGCTAGAATGGGCTGATGTTGATGATCATTTGGTACTGATTGGTGCAGATACTGAGTGTTCAAGTACTTAAGGATCATGTCACTGGTTAAATAGTCTCTTTGGACTAGAGTGCACATTTACTAAAACAACTTTCATGTTTCTCCCTTCACACATATACAATACTGGGTTATTTTCTAGTCAAAAATCAAAGTTCTCAGACTCCTCTTTGATATCAGTGCAGAAGTACATTGGGTCATGCATTATATTTTCTCTCGTTCTGATGCTGTTGGGCCTTAGTTTTTTTATTGGTTTAAAGAATTCAACAGTAATTTTATTTTCTGTTCATACTTAAAGAATTTGGGAAACATGCCTATTGAACATCATTTAATCAACTCTAGTGTTCTATTGAAATAAATATGGTAACTTTTCAGTAGCAGATGATTTATAATAATCATTTCCAGAAAACACTTCCACAGAATTGCACTTCCCAATCAGATCATCTGATCACACATTTATTCCCATGAAAGGTAGAATGGTTGTTTGAAAATTAATCTAGTTTTCTGTACATTTAAAATTTGATTGAGGTGACAGCTGGCTCTTACCCCGTCTTCCTTCATATCAGTTTTCTGATAGACCACTATTGGCAAACAGTTATCTGTCAACTACCAAATGTGTAAAATTTCCTGTATTTCACTTTGTCTTATTTGTAAATAATGAACTGAAACTTCTGGCAGATCAGCAACATTTGCTGAGCCTGTTTTTTAAGCTAATATGTATTCTTACTAATGTTCCTATCAAGAATGGATTTGTAATATATGCTGTCTATTTCTAATGTTCACATTCATATTTTGAGGTTCTATCTTATTTTAATAGAGAACAGACTTCTCAGAAAATCTTCAGAAGCAGCTTATTATTAAAATATCAAAATATTGAAATAAACCCGGTGGGGTTAGATTACTCATCTGTCCACCAAGTGGGACATTTGCATGGACTGGGGACTTTAAGGACTTAGAACAGACCTGTAAGTATATCCTGAAGATGAGCCAATCAATCCCCACTTGAATGGTTACTGGAGTAGACCCACCTTTATGACCCTGATTTTAGTACCCGAGGCAGATAAAATCACCTTGGCTCTGTATCATTTTTCTTCTCTTCATTTGTGATGCTCAGATCCAAGATGTGTGTTCTAGACTGTGTACGGGCTTCTCTTTTGTTGAGTTAAAAATTTTGGTCCTACTTTTGTATGGACATATTAGAATGTAAAGTGACCAAAATAGAAGACTTGCCATTAGATATTTTTCAGATGTCAGAAGATTTGTGGCAAATCATTTGCCTTTTTAAAAATTCAGCTTAAACAGTTCAGACAGTAGACTACTCAGAAAAACTTATTTGACATAATTGTCTAAGAGGTAAATATTTTTTAGTGTGTATTGAATTAAATAAAGTGCTCTAAAGAAGTTATTACACAAATTTCTTTGGGTTGTTTTTCTTTAACATGTGGTGGAGGTAAACATGAATATGATTCAAGCTTTCTAATGGTGTATTAGTTTTATTATTGCTGTTGACTTCACTCTGTGGCTTTCCTTTAGCTTTTTCAGTTGTTATAAGTTAAACTTTAAAACATATACCAAAACTTATCAATTTATTCAAATTTCAAATTCTTTAGAACAGATTTCTTATAAAAGGGGAAAATTATTTTAAAATACTTTTATCTATGTGCATTTTCCTCTTTCATACAACATTCATGATTTCCGTTCATCAGGAGACTTACCTAAGGGCACATTTTGGGAAGTGATGAGTAGCAATGTAACTTCATTTTGCCAAGCCATTGTGTGCTGATAGTTTGTGCTTGCTCTTCATGTGAATCCTTTTCATGGTCTTAGATAACATTCTATCAGAAACAAATTGTAAGTAAAATATTTGATATTTGGGGCCTTAAAAGCTAATGTGTTCCCTTAAAGACATTTTCATGTTAGATGGAGATTTTGGTTTTTATTTTCTTTTAATATTGGTTCTTAAGAAGCCAGTTATTGCCAGCATTTAATAGGTTCCATTTCTGTTAACAGAAAGTAGGTTCATACTGATGAGGAATTACTGTTAAATTATATAACTTATCAACAAACCACCATTATATGAAGGTATTCACTATAGATTTCATTAAACCTTTTTTTTCTTTCACATTTATCATTCATTGTGTTTCTAAGCTGATTTGTTCACTAATAATCCTG
>SJYC01048481.1:0-13074 GCA_006408675.1 Madoqua kirkii | reverse complement strand
CTGTTAAAGTATAAAAAAATTATATTTGGGTTTCCTGTTCATTTATGTTTTAAAGAGACAAACACTGAATATCAATCCCTGAAGTCAGTTTATTTTGATGCTCCCTTAAGATTGTATTCTTTGTTAAAAGGTAGTATTTTTGATTTGAAGATGTTAATGTTTCTTTCCTTAAACTTTCATCACACTTCATTTTTCATTTCCACTAAGAACAAAGTGTTCCTTGGTCTGTTCCTCTGGCCTAAATTTGTATTTTTTCGCACTTGGCTCAGCTGATTTAGTGAATGAGAGAATTGCTTTGCAAGGTGAAGCATGTATGTGTTCCAAAGTATGGTTAAGTTGTAGGTCAAGCTCTACTGAAACATCAGATCATTACTAGAGAAAGGTTAAGGCATTGAATCCACCATCAAAATTATTCTTTTTGGAATCATTAAGGTACTTTCTGACTTCTATTCTTATATAAGGAAATTTTAAATAAATTTTAAAGTTCTAATTTTTTTGTTACAACATTGAGATTTTTAGTTACTCCAAAGAAATAACACTTTTAAATAGAAGCGAAAGGTTTATAGTGTGCAAATTGTAGGTTTATCAATTACCTCAGCAGGTATCCTGCCATGTAACTATTAGTGATTAGTTTCAATAAGCCAGTAGACTTAGGTTTTTGGACTATGCTCTTGGGTTGTGGCCTGCCATCCATTATTGTCTTAGTATTTAAAATGGAGTAAATGCTGTGGCCCCTTCTCCCTTGGCCTTTTAAAATCCCTTACCCATGCCCACTAATATACAACACATGAAGTATAAAAAATGTCTTTTCTTGAGGTCAGCACTGCTTATTTGCATACTTAACATTGGATCAGTGAGTAGTTTTGTAGTAGTCTACCGTCCCCAGCTTCCCTAATTGAAACAATCAAGTTCTTAAGTCATGCCATGAATTCTTAACTCATACTGTCTATATTAATAATCTGCTGGAGGTGATCCAAGGTGTAAGGTGAATCACAGCTTGATCGTCATATACCAGACCTGGATGTTTTATTTCTCACGTTACCTTCTCCTCAATAAAGCAATAACACTGCTTTAAGTCTGTTGCCTAATAGCATGTCATAATCCTCTCGTGGATGGTGATTTTATAGGAAAGTTTGTATGCATATCACCCAATCTATCTTTTAAAAATTAAGGAATTTAAATGTATGCTGGACCTAATGACAATATATTGTGGCATTTTATTTTAAAAATTGGGGAAAGTTGCATATTTTTTTAAAAGTAGGCATTTGAGTAAAAAAATCGAAGGTACTTTTTTAAGAAAATTTATATGCCACAGTTTACATAGACATTTCAGATTTCAACATATACTCTTGATATAATGGTTTCTTTTACTTGGTCAAAATGCACGTATAGTATTTCTTCCATCTTAGTTCCTTGTGTTTGCCTTTGTGGTCTTTTATATATTTTTATTGTATCTGAGAAACACAATTATCTTCAAAAATAAGTCAATTTGGAGATATTTATTATAATCAAACTACAAAATGTACAAAATTAAGTTTAGCCCTTTTCTAGCAAGTGATCTTTAAAGTTAAAAATGCTGTTCTTTTAAATTCTCCAGATTTGTATGTGGGAAGGCACTGGAATGATCTTGCAAGTGCCACTGCAATATTCCCTTTCAAGTGTGGCCTAAATTTCAATCTTAAGAACGAAATGCATGTCTGTTCCTGGTCTGAAAAATGTAGGCATTAACTGTATTTTAAATCACAGTGAAACATGTATATAAGCCTATAACAAGATTTGTGCAATTTGAAAGCCTTTTGATTTTCTATGTAGACATACCTACACACGAAAGGGTTAAATTCACAGCCTTACTAGTTCCTTGTTTCCCCTCATTATTATCCCCCTCTTCTCTCTTCTCATTATTATTACTAATACTGCAGTTACTTTTTTTTTTGCACATAGTTAACTACCCTTCAATATGATTCTGAAAGAAAAAGTGCTGTTTCTGTGGTATTGTATTCTCTAAATAATCATATTTAATTTTTTTGAAACAAGGTTGCAGTTTCTAATTGTTCTATTCCTGTGTTTTTTGCTGGTGTGTAATAAAAGCAAGATTTTCTTTTCATGGTTATTTAATACATTAGCTGCCTGTAAATATTTCTTGTTATAATGCTCTGGAATGTGTTGTAGAAGTTGTATTAGATTAGTTTAAAACCTTGTTTGAAAGCCACATTGTTTTGGTTATTTCTATTAAATTAGAAAATTGAAAAAGTTTTCAAATGAATTTCTTTTTTTTTTTCTTCCTCTTTGAGACTTAATCACTTAGATTTTAAAAATTTATACTCTGTGAGACAGTATTTCTTGTTATAATGCTCTGGAATGTGTTGTAGAAGTTGTATTAGATTAGTTTAAAACCTTGTTTGAAAGCCACATTGTTTTGGTTATTTCTATTAAATTAGAAAATTGAAAAAGTTTTCAAATGAATTTCTTTTTTTTTTTCTTCCTCTTTGAGACTTAATCACTTAGATTTTAAAAATTTATACTCTGTGAGACACCAGAGATAACTTTCATGAACAAGATAAAATACAGTCCATGCCCTGCCAAATGTTTATACTCCATTTGAGAATGATAGGGATTAACACAGAATATAGTTAGTAACAGAGAAGGATCTAACCCCAAATTTTGTTGATCAGGGAAATGATCTCTCTCACTCATAAAAAGACAGGACCAGGTAAAAGAGAAAATGAAGAGAATAAATGAATAAATATACAGAAGCCTAAAAGTAAAAGAGAACATTTTTGTATTCCAGGACTGAAAGGGTCAGTTAAACTGAAATAGAACGTAAATTGGAGTAGTAAAATATTAAGCTGAAGAATGGAGGAGGATCCTTTTCAAGCAGAATGTCTTGAAAGTTATAATAAAAGGAGCTTGGGGCTTTTTCACCGAGGTCAACAAAGAGTCCCTGAAGAATTTTAAGCAGGATGGGGGTTGGTGAATTGACATAATTAAAATGATCTGATTATGAAGAATGAATTATGGAAGAGATTGGTACTGGAAAGGCAATTTTAGGCTATGAGTAATTTAGGTGGGTCCTAAGTTATCTGGCAGTGGAGATGGAAAATGGTAGTCAAATTTTAGAGAAATTTTAAAAGTGAGCTATCTTAGTAACTATCCCAGTGGCCCAGTAACTGAGGCCATGTGGTTGCCTAAGGTATTTTATGTGGTACCTATTAAAATATGGGGAGAAAGGAATAGATTTGAGGATTTGTTGAGTTTTAAGTTCCTTTGGAAAATTAAGGAGAAGGTAAGTGTTCTGATGCTTATCCTGGGCTGCAGATAGAATCCGTAAGATACATCAGGAATCATGTCTGTTGTATTCACTGAATATGCCTAGCACATGGTAGGCATTCACCAACAAATGTCAGTTGAGCCACTTGCATAATAGTAACAATGTAAGAGTATAGTATTGCCTAGGAAATTTATAGAATGAGAAGGGTAGAATCCTTAATGCCAGGAAACATTTAAGGAGTGGGAAAAAAAAAAGACTTCAGAAGTCATGGAAGAGAGCCAGGAGAGCTATAATGGAAGACAAGAGGAAAAGGCTGCAAGAAGGGATGTGAAATAATCAGTGATAAAGTGTTGGAACAAGAGCTGAAGTAATGCTAAAGTGGCTGTTAACTAGGAATTCAGAAGCCATAGATGACCTTTTGATAAGACCTGCTCCAGTTTGGACAGCAGCAAGAGTTCAGTGGGTTAGGTTAATGACTGAGTGTAGGCTGTTCTTTAAAGAAATATGATTTGGTTTTCCTTTAGGTTATTCAGAGCTAATGGTCATGAATAATTAAGTAAAACATTGTATAGTGGGAAAAGAATGGATTTTGACTATTGGCCAGTCTTTGGTTGAAACCTTTTGAAGTGATAAACTTAAAGATTTACTGATCTGTGTATACTTATGTTGAGAAATGGGAATATTCATATCCAGGTAATGGAGTTGACAAGATACTATGCGTCAACCCTGTGGCTACAAAGGAAGTTCTGAACAACCCTTTAGCTTCCTGTTTCCTGTTTCTTCTGCCTGTTATTGCCATGAAAAGGAGCAGGTTAGAAATGTAAATTTTTCCCATTTTACTGATGAGATAAAAGACTTCAGTATAGGACCTTAAGACTTGTAAATCTGTCGTCTTGAAGTAGTTAACTTGTCAGCCAGTAATTTAGCTGATAGACTTCTAAATCCCAGCAGATACTCATATTTTGACCTAGATTTTTAGGGAGTAATAAATGCAAAAATTAACAGGTAGGGTACAGTACCTAGTGCCAGCTTTTCAAGCTTCCTTTCATGTTACTTGAGCCTCAGATGGTGTTAAGTATAGCACTGTTCTTTTGTTTACAAATATGTCGGTGATTTGGAAAGACAATATGCAAGGACATCAGTTTCTGCAATATGGCAGACTGCATGCTCTGAGGAACCCTGATGGTCCAAACATCTGAAATGCTGAATAAGACTCAGTTAAAAACAAAAACCTTAAGTGTATTGCTGAGTTAGGAAGGAAGATGCTCAGAGCTCCACCCTGTCACCTGTAGCATTTTTGCCAAAAGTATTTGGCCTGAATCTAATCATGTGGAATAGACATAAGTGGAATATCAAGAGATGCTTGATATGAATTCTTAAAGTAACTGTTTTGTAAAACAAATGTAGAAGCTATTCTAGATCAGTTACATGTAGTACATGACCTTAGATTTGATCTTGAATTAAATAATCCCAGCCATTAAAACATTTTAGGCACATCTTTGAAAATCTATATATGAACTCTTAAATGATATGGAATATTTAATTTCCTTAGGTGTGATAATAGATTTGTACTTATATAGAAAATCCCTTTTTTTCTTAGAAGATGGCATTCTCTAATATCTAGGGATGAGTTATCATAAATGGTTAGGGAAAATATGGGTGTATATATGATAGTGCCTATGTGCCAGGAGAACTGTTAAGTCAGGTAAAGGTAGATGAGTGCATATTGTTTGGAACTTCTGGAGACTTGAAAATTTTCAAAATAAAATTAATGAAGGGTGGGACAAAAAGCATGAATCCAGAGAAAAGAGGACCATTGCACCAGGTGTCTTCAGGACTTAGGAATGAGATCAAAGTACAAGGCCAATCTAAGTGTGAAGTCAGAATGAGTTGTTTTTCTAAAACCTGGGACCTCAAAATATGATACACTCAATGAAAGAGTAAACCAGAATAGCCTACTTGAGAGAGGAAACTAGGTACAGGGAAGGAAAAAAAATCTTCCCTAAGAATTTGTACCCACAAGCCAACACTGACTCACATTATTTATCCAGTCATAGAAATTAAAGTGGTTCAGGTTAGAGGTGATTTCAGCTACTTAACAGAATTAATACACTTACAGAAACCACTTGAGACCCAGTCTCCAGTAATGTTCGTAGGTAATGTGCCAATAGTCTTGGATTCATTCAAAATGGCAAAAATGAGAAGTTATCTTAAAATTGGGAGAAATAGTGGATTTTGACCCATAATGACTATATTGGATGAATGTTCAAAGACTTTTTTTTTAATTAACATGTCTAAAATTGGGATGGCATTGTAGTAATATTTTGGTTATGTTCATGGTCAAAAAAAATGGCATATCCTTCAATATTTGATGACTTAGTTTCATTGAAATACAATACCGGGAATAGAACATCAACAATTTGAGAAGGAATAAGAGTATAAAAATGGTAGAGGTGTGGGATAACAAGAGTTCATGGAAAGAAAAATAACCAGTCAGACCTAAAATATTTAGAAATAAAAAAGACCAAGATGAAATTACACAGAATGCAGTATATTACAGAGGCTGTGAAGGAGAGGTTAAAGGACATCGCGACTGTATGGAGAAAGTCAAGGAACATCTAATTAAAGTATGAAATGGAGATGATAGAATACTTACGGATGATACTTGAGGGCATTTGGCTAAGAATTTGCCAAATTTGAGGTAAAAACATCTTCAAATTGGTGGTGTCTGGGAAAAAAATCATTATCTAGATCTACTGAGCTAAGTTGTGGAAGACAGACAAAAAGTGAGAAGTCAGAGTAATACTCCTACAAAGCAAAACCACCAAACTAGAAGGTCTTCAAAGAGTAACAGAAGAGCTCTCCTGAAAGTAACAGTAGTCTTAACAGCCGTTTAGGAATAACAGTGAAAACCAGAAGACAGTGGAATAATATTTTAGACATTGAGAGGACACTGTTAGGCCAGAATTTTGTATCCAAAACTATCAAAAAAGGCAGGCACGTTTTGCCTAATAAGGGTTTACTACCAATATATCTGTCTACATTAAATGAATGTGAAGGTTTACGCCAAGAAAAGCAGAAACAAAAATTAAAACATAGTAAGGAATGGTGATCAAAGAAATGGTTAGTGAGGGTAAACTTGATAATAATGTCAGTTTTGCAAGTTAAAAAAAAAAAGGCTGAATGATTTATGACAACAGCATTTCTGCTTCCTGGAAACTGGAAGAAACATAAAGCCCCTGAGGGTGGTCCAGTGTGCAAACAGCAGATGAAGAACCATCTCTTCAAGAAAATGTGAAAATTCTGTTGGTTCAACTGTTAACATGTTCTAAACATTCCAAGACTCCCTCCTCTCCCTTGTAATTTCTGTGACATAAACATTTCAGACTGCTGCAGCCCAAAACACAGGCTTCCTCTCAACTCCTAGTTGGAAAGCTCTTTTCCTAGGAAAAGCAGCACATCTAGGAAAAGCAGGACATCTGTCTTATCTTGCCCCCAGCTACGTGTTTCTGGTGCCAAGTCTTGAGTATGGTTAGAAGTGGGAGCTCTCTTCTATTCAGCCTCCACTCAGAAAGGAGGCTCCACCTTGAATGTGGCATGCTTAAAATACTGGGACACTGGTCACCTTTGCCCTGTCTCATGAAGTGGTGGTTCCATGCCAGGAGAGGCAAACTGAGATCTCAGGCTGCTTTCCCACCTCCTCCACTGAGCTGCTAGGGGTGTCACATAGGAATTTGACATTGTCTAAGCTTGGGCTTAAGAGATTTTGCCTTGAAGGAGAAACAGTTAATGAAACCAATATCTCCTTTTCTTTTGTGAAGGAAGTGACTTCATTTTTCAACAGAACATTGATAACTTCATACCTGAGGGCACTCTAGTTGTGTCCAAGTTCCGTCTAACTCTTAATGACCCTGTGCGCTACAGCACACCAGAGTTCCCTGTCCCTCACAATCTCCTGGAATATGTCCAAGTTCACATCCATTGGATCGATGATGCCTTCCAAATGTCTCATCCTCTGTTGTCCTCTTCTCCCTTCAGTCATTCCTGGCATCAGGGTCTTTTCCAGTGAGTCAGCTGTTTGCATCAGGTGGCCAAAGTATTAGAGCTTCAGCTTCCAATAAATATTCAAGGTTGATTTCCTTTAAAATTATCTTGTTTGACCTCCTTGCTTTCTAAGGGACTCTCAAGATTGTTTTCTGTCATTACAATTTGGAAGCACCAGTTCTTTTGTGCTCTGCCTTCTTTATTGCCCAGCTTTCATATCCATACATGACTACTGGAAAGACTAAACAGACCTTTGTCGGTAAGGTGATGTATTTGCTTTTAAACAGAGTCTAGGTTTGTCATAGCTTTCTTCAAATTTCATGGCTGCAGTCACCATCCATAGTGATTGCAGAGGCTAAGAAGAGGGCACACTAGAGGTTGTGACGAGACAACTGAGATGAAATTCAAGATACAGTCTTAAACTGTAGGTCACTAATTTATAAGGGCTTCCCTGATAGCTCAGTTGGTAAAGAATCTGCCTGCAGTGCAGGAGACCCTGGTTCAATTGCTGGATCGGGAAGATTTACTGGAAAATGGAAAGGCTACCCACTCTAGTATTTTGGCTTAGAGAATTCCATGGACTGTTTAGTCCATGGGATAGCAAAGAGTTGGAAACAATTGAACAACTTTCACTTTCAACTAGTTTATAGGGAATGAGGTAGCTTGAAGGAGCCAATCCCTAGGATTGTAAGTTTCGAACAGATTTCTACCGTTAAAGGTGCCAGAAGACGCCAACATGATTGGAATAGTTTATAGAGCACTTTTATGCCCCACAACATTGTTGAAAACAGTACATGAGTGTAGCAGCTGAGCATAGTCAAACAAGGGAGCCCTACTAAACCCCAAGAATTTGTGATTATACCCAAAGCTGTACCTCTTGAGATACATCGGAAGCTTAATACTAGGAGAAGGGAGGAGGTAACATTTCACTAAATTTCAGTTCAGTCACTCAGTCATGTCCGACTCTTGTGGCCGCATGGACTGCAGCATGTCAGACCTCTTTGTCCATTACCAACTTCCAGAACTTCCTCAAAACTCATGTACATTGACTTGGTGATGCCATGCCACCATCTCATCCTCTATTGTCCCCTTCTCTTTCTGCCTTCAATCTTTTCCCAGCATCGGGGTCTTTTCCAGTGAGTCAGTTCTTCACATCAGGCGGCCAAAGTATTGGAGCTTCAGCTTCAGCATCAGTCCTTCCAATGAATATTCAGGACTGACTTCCGTTAGGATTGATTGGTTAGATCTTGCAGTCCAAGGAACTCTCAAGAGTCTCCAACACCACAGTTGAAAAGCATCAATTCTTGGGTGCTCAGCTTTCTTCACAGTCCAACTCTCACATTTATACATGACCACTGGATAAACCATCGCTTTGACTAGATGGACCTTTGTGGACAAAGTAATGTCTTTGCTTTTTGGTCATAGCTTTTCTTCCAAGGAGCAAGCATCTTTTAATTCAATGGCTGCAATCAGCATCTGCAGTGATTTTGAAGCCTAAGAAAATAAAGTCCGTCACTGTTTCTGTTGTTTTCCCATCTATTTGCCATGAAATGATGGGACCAGATGCCATGATCTTAGTTTTTTGAATGTTGAGTTTTAAGCCAGTTTTAAGACACTAAATTTCAAGCAGTCACAAATACCAATCCTTGGAGGTGAGGGAGGGGAAGGACCCATTGCTACAATGCATTATCTAAAATCTTCAGTTCCTGACAAATAGTCATGCAAAGAAACAGGGGAGTGTAACTCACACTGGAAATAAAGCGTTCAGCAGAAACTGCCTGTGAGCATAACAAGAGACACTTGAAAATAAAACTAAAGGAAACCATGGTTAAAAAGTAAATGACATGATGACCATGTTACATCACATGGAGAATATCAATAGAGAGATATTCCAAAGAAATGGAGGGACTTCGCTGGTGGTCCAGTGGTTAAGATGCCACACTTACACTGCAGGGAACATGGGTTTGATCCCCGGTCAGGGAAGTTTTGAAAGCTGTGTAGTGCAGCAAAAAAAAAGAAAGAAAGAAAGAAAGAAAGGAATTTTGGAGTTGAAAAGTACAATTTAAAAAATTCACTAGAGAGGCTCCAACATCAAGTGAACTTGAAGAATGAATAGATGAACGTGAAGATGGATCAATAAAAATTTAAAATGAATACAGCTTCAGCAAAATGTGGGACACCATTAAAGACTCTAACATAAGCCAGATGGGAATACCAGGAGAGGAGAGAAAGTAAAAATACTCAAAGAATTTCCACAAAGTACTGCAAATCAATAACTTTATAGTCCAGGAAATTTAGTGAACTGAAATATGATAAAAGCGAATCTTCAGAGATATAAAATTTCAAAGTGTCAAAGACACAGAATATCTTGAAAGAAGGAGGAGGAAAACAACCTACTTTCAAAGGAGTAAGGTTAACAATTGACTTCGCAACAGTAACATTGGAGACCAAAAGGCTGTAGATAAAACTCAAAATGCTCAGAGGAAGAGAATGTCAACCAAGACTGCTATATCCAGCAAAGGTCCCCTTCAGAAGTAAAGGTAAATTAAAGACTTCCAGATAAAGCAAGATGTGACAGAATTTGTTGCTAGGAGATCTGACTTACAAAAAGTTTAAAGAGTTAAGGTTGAAAACAAATGACACCATGTGGTAATCTGAATCTGTTTCAGTAAAGATAATTGTGTAATATGTAACTATATAAACATAAATGCATATTTTCCTTCTCTTAATTGTAAATAGCAACTGTATGGAACAATATGTATATTATGTCATTGGATCCAGACTGAAATATATGTCTATTGTATTTGCTAATAACAGCATAAAGGAGGTGGGTGGGAGTTATACTGGCATAAGGAAATTACTGTACAGTTGACCCTTGAACAACATGGGGTTGGGGCACTGCATTTGAAAATCCATGTGTAACCTTATAGTTGGCCCTCTCTGTCACTCTGCATCCAGGGATTCAGCCAACCGTGGGTTGTGTAGTACTATAGAATGTATTTATTGAAGAAATTCCATGTATAAGTGGACCCATGCTGTTCAAACCCATGTTGTCAACATTTAAATTGGTCAAATAATTATAAAGTCTTTGTTGGGTTATAACAGTAATGAAATTTTATGTATAATATTACAAAAGGAGGAAACTGGAATAGAGCTATAAGAGTAATATTCCTATAAGGAATTAGCTAGGAAACCTGTAGCTGATCATGTTAAGATGTGTATGGTAAAGCCTAGAAAAAAAAACCCTCAAAATGTACAGTGAAAATTCAAAGACATTAAAATACTACTTTGGAAAATATTTACTTAAAGCAAAATAAGGCATTAAAAGATGACTAAAAAAAGACATGAGACACAAAAAGCAAAAATTAAAAATTTAGGCAGTAATCCAGTGATATTAATAAAAACAACAGTAAATGTGATGATTAAGCAATCCAACTAAATGACTGAGACGGTCAGACTGGATAGATAAATATATATTGTCTTTAGGAAATGTAGTTTCAAAGATACAAATAGACTGAAGTAATAGAAGGGAGTAAAATGTGTCCTGCAAACAGCAACCCCAATAAACCTAGAGTGCTTACCCTTTGAGAGAGAATAACTTTAGAACAAGACATAGTATGAGGAACATTTTATAAAGTGATTGTCAGTCCACATCAGGGAGATTTAACAATTACACATTCACCTACTAATAGCACAAAAATACAAGACAGCGAAAAACTGATAGACATGAAGGGAGAAATAGTACAACAATAATGTTTGGAGATTTCAATATCCCACTTTGAATAATAGGTGATACAACCAGAAAGAACAATGAAACAAGATGAACAAAACTATAAACCAACTGATCTAAAAGTCTAAGAGGATAGAAATGATGCAAAATGTTTCTCATCAACAATGAAATCAGAATAGAAAAAAGTTTGAGAAAAATCACAAATAAGTAAATTATTAAGTTGTAACACTCAACCAGTGGTTCAAAGAAGAAATCAAGGGAAATCAGGATATACGTTGAGATGAATAAAAGTAACACAAAATATAAGAACTTATGAAATTCAGTTAACATTGCTTTGAGGGAAATTTATAGCTATAAATACCTATGGTAAGAAAAAAATTAATCAATAGCTTAACCTTCTGGTGGGCTCCTCTGGTAGCTCAGATAGTCAAGAATCTGCCTGCATTGCAGGAGGTGGTTTACTTGCTAAGTCATGTCCAACTCTTGCAACCCCATGGGCTGTAGCCTGCCAGGCTCCTCTGTCCATGGGATTTTCCAGGCAAGAATATTGGAGTGGGTTGCCATTTTCTCTGGTTCTATTCATGGGTCAGGAAGATAACCCTGGAGAAGGGTTAGGCTACCTGCTCCAGTATTCTTGGGTTTCCCTGGTGGCTCAGACCGGGGTTGAACCCTGGTTCAATCCCTGGGTGGGGAAGATTCCCCTGGAGAAGGGAATGGAAATCTGCTCTAGTATTCTTTCCTGGAGAGAGGAGCCTGGCAGGCCACAGTCCATCAGGTCGCAAAGAGTCAGACATGACCAAGTGACTAAGCACAGCATAGCAACCTTCCAACTTAAGACACTGAAAATATATAGCAAACTGCACCTAAAGCAAACAAAGGAGAGACAAGAGCTGAAATTTATGAAATATCTAAAGACAATAGGGGAAAAAATGAATAAAACCAAAAGCTGATTCTTTAGAAAGATCAACAGAATTGACAAATTTTAGCTAGATTAACCAAGGGGGGGAAAAAAAAGATTCTAATAAGGATAGAATGTTACCACTGATCTTTTTTGCTTTGATTTTTTTAAAATTAAAGTACAGTTGATTTACAATACTGTGTTAGTTTCAGGTGTATAGCACAGCCATTCAGTTTCATGTATATTTCATGTATGTATTATATGTTCGGATTTTTTAATAGGTTGTTACAAAATATTGCATCTAGTTCTCTGTGCTATACAGTAGGGAGAGGCCCCTGTAGGTTACCCATTTTATATGTAGTAGTATATATTTCCTTCCTACCGCGGATCTTATCAGAAACAAAAGGATTATGGGACTTCCCTGGTGGTCCAGTGGTTAAGACTGTTTCCACTGCAGGGAGCACAGGTACCACCTCTGGTGGGGGAACTGAGATCCTGAATACTGCAAGGGATCACTCTCACTCCTCACCCAAAAAAAGCATAAGAGAATACAATAAGTGATTGTGTGACAACAAATTAGATAAGCCTAGATGAATAAACTCCTAGGAAAACAAACTACTAAAACTAAAGGAAAAAAAAAGATAAGCTGAATAGGCCTCTAACAAGTGAAGAGTCTGAAGTAGTAATTTTAAGAACAAAACACTACCCACAAAGAAAAGCCTGGATCAATCGGCTTCACTACTGAATTTAAAGAATTTATATCAATTTTTCGCAAAATGGTCCCCCAAATAAATAAAGGAATACTTTCCAATTTTATGAGGCATTATCCTGATACCAAAATCAGACATCATTAAGAAAGGACTATAGACAAATATCTATTACTATGGATGTACAGGTCAACAAAACACTAGCTAACTAAATGAAGCAACATAAAAATGAATTATACACCATGACCAAGTAGGATTTATCTGAGGGATGTAAAGTTAGTTCAACATCTGAAAGTCAACACGATATCAACTGAATCAATACAATAAAAAACATTACATCATCTCAGTAGATGGACGAAAGACACTTGACAGAATCTAGAACCCCTTCATGATTTAAAAAAAATTACAAACTAGGAAAGAAAGGTGC
>SJYC01048479.1:0-18101 GCA_006408675.1 Madoqua kirkii | reverse complement strand
GGATTCATGTCAATGTATGGCAAAACCAATACAGTATTGTAAAGTAGAATAAAGTAAAAATAAAATTTAAAAAAAAAGAAGAGGTGGCAAGAATACATAGAAGAACTGTACAAAAAAGACCTTCATGACCCAGATAATCACGATGGTGTGATCACTCACCTAGAGCCAGACATCCTGGAGTGCAAAGTCAAGTGGGCCTTAGGAAGCATCACTACGAACAAAGCTAGTGGAGGTGATGGAATTCCAGTTGAGCTATTTCAAATCCTAAAAGATGATGCTGTGAAAGTGTTACACTCAATATTCCAGTAAATTTGGAAAACTCAGCAGTGGCCACAGGACTAGAAAAGGTCAGTTTTCATTCCAATCCCAAAGAAATGCAATGCCAAAGAATGCTCAAACTCCTGTACAATTGCACTCATCTCACATGCTAGCAAAGTAATCTCAAAATTCTCCAAGCCAGGCTTCAACAGTACATGAACTGTGAACTTCCAGAAGTTCAAGCTGGATTTAGAAAAGGCAGAGGAACCAGAGATCAAATTGCCAACATCTGTTGGATCATTGAAAAAGCAAGAGAGTTCCAGAGAAACATCTACTTCTGCTTTATTGACTATACCAAAGCCTTTGACTGTGTGGATCACTACAAACTGTGGAAAATTCTGAAAGAGATGGGAATACCAGACCACCTGTCCTGCCTCCTGAGAAATCTGTATGCAGGTCAAGAAGCAACAGTTAGAACTGGACATGGAACAACAGACTGGTTCAAAATCGGGAAAGGAGTATGGCAAGGCTGTATATTGCCACCCTGCTTATTTAATTTATGTGCAGAGTACATTATGAGAAATGCTGGGCTGGATGAAACACAATCTAGAATCAAGATTGCCAGGAGAAATATCAGTCACCTCGGATATGCAGATGACACCACCCTTATGACAGAAAGTGAAGAACTAAAGAGCCTCTTGATGAAAGTGAAAGAGGAGAGTGAAAAAGTTGGCTTAAAACTCAACATCCAGAAAACTTAGATCATGGCATCTGATCCCATCACTTCATGGCAAATGGATGGGGAAGCAATGGAAACAGTGACAGACTTTATTTTGGGGGGGCCTCCAAAATCACTGCAGATGATGACTTGCAGCCATGAAACTAAAAGATGCTTGCTCCTTGGAAGAAAAGTTATGACCAATCTAGCAGCGTATTAAAAAGCAGAGACATTACTTTGCCAACAAAGATCTATCTAGTCAAAGCTATGGATTTTCCAGTAGTCATGTATGGATGTGAGAGTTGGACAATAAAGAAAGCTGAGCACCAGAGAATTGATACTTTTAAACTATGGTGTTGGAGAAAACTCTTGAGAGCCCCTTGGACAGCAAGGAAATCCAACCAGTCCATCCTAAAGGAAATCAGTCCTGAATATTCATTGGGAGGACTGATGCTAAAGCTGAAACTCCAATACTTTGGCCACCTGATGTGAAGAACTGACTCACTGGAAAAGACCCTGATGCTGGGAAAGATTGAAGTCAGGAGGAGAAGGGGCAACAGAGGATGAGATGGTTGGATGGCATCACCAACTCAATGCTGTGAGTTTGAGTAAACTCTGGGAGTTGGTAACGGACAGGGAAGCCTGGCATGTTGCAGTCCATGGGGTTGCAAACAGTTGGACTGGACTAAGTGGCTGAACTGAAGTGATCGCTGCCTTATCACAGTGTTATTTTGATCAGCCTCTCCCTCCAGGCACAAAGCCATACTTTCCCCTGAATGAGTTGCCTGGGGCCAGGGTTTATGTCTGACTCTTTGCAACCCATGGACTGCAACCCACCAGGGTCCTCTGGAGTCCATGGAATTTCTTAGGCAAGAATACCGGAGTAGGTTGCCATTTTCTTCTCCAGAGATCTTCCGACCGAGATACAATCTGATTCTTTAATCAAAGAGGCTAAATTGTTGAGGCAAGTACTTGTGATGGATGGAAATCTTCTTCAGTTGGAAAGGACTCTGGCAGCAGACATAGGTGGGGCACTCGATAGCATCCTCTTGTGACCTTCCAAAGAACCACAAATTTTTCCTTTTGCAGTTTGGTGGGGATTTTGAACTTTGCTATGGTGGAGGAGGTTAGGTTGTGGAGGTGGGTGCTTCAAATAGCATGTACAAAGAGGTGCCTCAGCTAATTTCCCTTGCCAAAAAGCAATTTTGAAGTTTAACTTTTGTTGTAGCGTTATTGCCTTCCAAATTAAGAAGTTATTAAATTTAAATTTTTACTGCAAAGCTACCAACATACCATGTCAGAGAGGTTTTTGCAGGTCTATTAAGTGTAAGCTGGATGTGATTCATTAAGCTTTCAATTTTCTCTAAAGCCATCTTCAAGTGGTGGAAGTGTATATAAGTTTTTAGAGGGCGAGAGGAGAGTCTGTTCCAAAGATGATGGGAGAACCTCGCTGGTGGTCCAGTGCCTAAGACGGCAAGCTCCCTATGCAGGTGGCCCAGGTTTGATCCCTGGTCAGGAACTAGGTCCCATATGCCGCAACTAAGAGCCTGTATCCTGCAGCTAAAACCCAGTGCAGTCAAATTTAAAAAAAAAAAATGTAAAGATGAGAGGTACACTCATATTAGACTATTATTTTGGAGCTTCATAGGTGAGTTTATGTACACTGGGGCTTCCCTCACAGCTCAGTCAGTAAAGAATTTGCCTGCAATGCAAGAGACTCAGGTTCGACTCCTGGGTTGGTCAGGAAGAGCCTCTGGAGAGGAAATGGCAATCCACTCCAGTAATCTTGCTTGGAGAATCCCATGGACAGAGGAGCCTGGCAGGCTACAGTCCATGGGGTCACAAGAGAGTTTATATGTGTTACCCTCAGGGAATTTTTACTTGACCAGTTCTAGTTTGAGTGTTTTTTTTTTTTTTTTTTTCCTGAACTGGGTTTTAGTTGCCACACATGGAAATTTAGCTGTGGCCTGTGGGATCTAATTCTCTGACCAGGGTTTGAACCCAGAGCCTCTGTATTGAGAGCACGGACCTTAACCACTAGATCACCAGGGAAGTCCCAGTTTGTTTTTAAAGTATGTATTTGAGGATGTATCTTCTGTAAGTGTTCTGGACAAAGTAAGATACCAAGGAAAATAGCAGAGAAATAAAAAGCTGGGTGGGATGACAGGAGAAACACTAGATTGAGTGGATAGAGCCCAAAACTGGTTCACAGCTCCCAGCCTCTCCACTGACCAGCTGGGTGACCTCAAACAAGCTGTCAGCATTTAATAACAAATGCCTTTATCTCTTAGAACCCCAAGGTGTCCTCATTTATCTTATGAACATCTTTGAGATAATATACATGACAAAGCTGTTCAAATGCAAGATATTATTGCTGATTTTGTTGTTATAAATAATAATGTGAGGTTTGAAACCTGAATTGTGGTAAAAGCTGAGATGAGCAGGGTTTCAGCTCACTTAAATACTTGCACGGTGAACGTAGGAATACCTGCACTGGCAATCCTTGCCTCCTACCCTTTAGGAGTTTCCAGTGCTTAAGGCAGACTCATTGTTGGACTAGTGTTTGAATTCAGGAGTGCTACTGTTGAGGTTGGACACTGGCAAATATGTGTGTCAATATCAAAGGCTATTTTCTGGATGGTTAAATGACAATTAAACTGACTGTTGCTGAAGAGCCTCGAAGCAACATGGACTGAACTTGGATATGAACTTGGTTGAATAGGATTCAGTAATGAATATTAGAGAACCTCCAGCTTCTTGAATGTATCAGCCCAGTGAAAGTGAAGTTTCTCAGTCCCAATTCTTTGCGACCCCATGGACTGTAGCCTACCAGGCTCCTCCGTCCATGGCATTTTCCAGGAAAGTACTGGAGTGGGTTGTCATTTCCTTCTCCAGGGGATCTTCTCGACCCAGGGTTCAAACCCAGGTCTCCCACATTGTAGGCAGACGCTTTCCTGTCTGAGCCACCGTAATTACCCAATAGCTTATCAGACCCAATAGCTTATCTAAATAGTGTGAAACTGATGAATAGAAAGTCTATACATCCTACATCAAAGATCTAGTATTTGGGGTTGAGTGTTCCATGGCTAAGAATGTGTGTAAGTAAGGAAATATGTGTAAGTAAGAATTCACAGGGACTACCCTGGTAGTCTATTGGTTAAGAATCTGCCCGCAAGTGCAGGAGGTGCAAGAGACATGGGTTTGATCCTTGGGTCAGGACAATCCCTTGGAGAAGGAAATGGCAGCCCACTCCGGTATTCTTGCTTAGGATATCCCATGGACATAGGAACCTGGGGGCTACAATCCATAGGGTCACAAAGAGTCAAGCAGCAGCCAATGAAGGTAACAATGGGTTTGAGCCCTGGTCCAGGAAGATTCCACATGACTCGGGCAGCTAAGCCCAAGCACCATAACTACAGAGCCCCCATGCCTCAACTAGAGGATAATCTCACCACTCACTGCAACTAGAGAAAACCCATGTGCAACAATGAAGAGCCAGCACAGCCAAAAATAAGTAAATAAAAAAAATTTTTTTAAAGAACTCATGAAAGAGCTGCTTCATCAGTGTTGTTGATGAATCTGGTAGAAGGATGAAAAGTGAAAGTGAAAGTTGCTCAGTCGAGTCCAACTCTTTATGACCCCAATGAACTGTCTGTGGAATTCTCCAGGCCAGAATACTAGAGTGGATAGCCTTTCCCTCCTCCAGGGGATCTTCCCAAACCAGGGCTCAAACCCAGGTCTCCCACATTGCAGGTGGATTCTTTACCAGCTAAGCCATAAGGGAAACCCAAGAATACTGGAGTGGTAGCCTATCCCTTCTCCAGCAGATCATCCTGACCCAGAAATTGAACTGGGGTCTCCTGCATTGCAGGCAGATTCTTTACCAGTTGAACTATCAAGGATGAAGGACAATGCCAATTCTCCTGCCAGAGGGTTTGGAAGAACAACTAGCACTCAAGAATGTCTTATGATTTAACTATAGAATGCTCTGCATTAGATGTGCACAGGACAGGATAATGGCAATGTATTGACAATAAACCATATAAGAGATGTCCAAACTGAGGTTGAAGCACAGAAACAATAACTTAAGTAAGTCCTAAAGTACATTATCAAACACTGGAGCAGGGTCGTGGATGGATGTCTGGGGGGAAATTATGGAAGCAACACTAACTGACAAGAGGGTTAGAAATGAATAGGCAACAGCTTCAAGCATGTCCAAATCAACCTTTATTGCAACTCAAAAACAATGTTAATTTGTAAGCATTGATACATTTTAATGTTGTTTAGTCATCTTTATTCATGACCACACTTGTTCAAACATCACTATTTTGCCATCTCGATAGGAAAGAGATTCGTACCTAATGTACAGGCTTGTTTTAGTAAACATCTTAAAACTGAAATTTTTTTTTTTTGGCTGCTTGGAGTGGCTTGTGGGATCTTAGTTACCTGATCAGAGGTGGAACCTAGGACCCCAGCAGTGAGAGCGTAGAGTTATAACCAGGGAACTTCCCTAAAATTGGAATTTTAAAATATAAAGTTCAGACTTATTATGGAGATGAGGCTCATCATAACTGAAATACATCAATGCAATGAAACGCTTTAGGGTAAAAATACGCCAGTTAGGAAGAAAACTGTCAGACAGAGATTTACTTATGTAGGAATGTTGTTGCCCAGTAAATGGACAGTGATGTACCAGTAAATGTTTACCAACTTTTTCCAACTTTCTGATGTGGGATGGAGGAAACCCTAGCATTTGTTTATTTCTGAGTGCAAATATTCCCATCAAGACCAGTTTTCAGTTCCCTATAAATAATCAGACATAAATAACCCCCAAAGCCTAGTAAATAGTAAGATGTAGTAGAATAATTGGGAAATGATAAAATTTGAATATTTATTACTTATTATCATTGTTTATAACTTAGATGATTTCATTGTGCATTTTTATTATTTATTTATTTTTGGCCACTCCAAGAGGCATCCAGGATGTTTGTTAGTTCCCTTACCAGGGATCAAACCCATGCCCCCTACAGTGGAAGCTTGGAGTCTTAACCACTGGACCACCAGGGAAGTCTATCTAATTTATTTTTAATAATGGCTGTTTTTCTTCTTTTTTAACAACCAGCTCACAAAATTCCTGAAAATTTTAACAATCAGCTCTTAAAAGCCAGCGTAAACAACCACAGCAATGAGTGAAGGAACATCAGAACACTTTTAGGGCAAGATAAGAAAAAAAAAAGGAAGGAAGGAAGGAATAGCAGTGAAATATTTTTTTACTTATAAGAAAATATGGAGAAATGTGAGTTTAGGTTCTTCTTCATTCAAGTTACTTCACTATTGAATGATTATACTCAAATAACTCTGGCTCATGGTCAAAATCTCTTGTCCCCTGAGTTTGGTGATGTTTCATGTTAGATCATTTCTGCTGCAGGTTCACAATGTACTACTAACCCCTGAACAACACACGTTTGAACTGCATCACTTCACTAACTGGCAGATTTTTTTCCAATAATAAATACTACAGTACAACACAATCCGTGATTGGTCGAGTCCGTGGCTCCGAAACTCGGATGGGAGGAGATGCATTGGCAGAGGGCCAACTACAAGCTAAAGGCAGATTTTCAGCTGTGCAGAGGGTGGGCTCCTCTAACCCAGTTGCTCAAGGGTCAACTGTATATTTAAAAAATCACGCAGTGAAGAACCCATTTATACCTCATGTTCCCCAACATTTTTGACCATAGAATCCTTTTTGCCCCATAGAATACTTAAAATCTTGTGGAAAATAGGTGGAGGACACTACTCTGTACTTCTGTTGCAAGAAGCCTGACCCTCAACACTTGCTATTAATGATTCCCATCAGACACTCTATAGCATGTTGATCAAAAGTGTGGATATACTAAATCAGTGATTCTCAAATTTGTCTGCACATCAGATTCACCTGGAGGATCGACTGACTGATAAAAACTATATATATAAGGTATACACTATGGTATTTTATTTATACACAGGTGAAACGATTACTACAATCTAACTAATTAATGTATCCATTGCCTCACATTGTTACTGGGTGTGTGTGTGTATGTGTGTGTGTGATCAGGGCATCTGAAATCTCCTGTCTAGGCAAAATTTTTTTGGCCATGCCAAAAAAGATCATGGCATCCAGGATCTTATAGCAGTTCCTGGACCAGGAATCAATCATACCTGTGCCCTCTGTAGTGGAAGTGCAGAGTGTTAACCGCTGGACCACCAGGGAAGTCCCTAAATATATTGTTAATTATAGTCCTCATGCTGTACATCAGATCTCCAGAACTCATTCATCCTACATGACTGCAACTTTGTACCCTTTGACTAATATCTCCCTATTCCTCTTTCCCTCTAGCCCCTGGCAACCACCATTATACTCTCTGCTTCTGTGAGTTTGACTCACAATTTTAGATTTACATATAATTGACATTATGCAATATTTTCTTTCTGCGTCTGGCTTTTCACTTAGTATAATGTCCTCCATTTTCATCTATTTTGCTTCCAATGGCAGGATCTCCTTTTATTTTTTTTAATGTTTATTCATTTATTTGGCTGCACCAGGTCTTAGTTGCAGCATGTGGGATCTAGTTCCCTGACCAGGGACCGAAACTGGCCCCCCTGCATTGGGAGCTGAGAGTCTTAACCACAGGACCAGCAGGGAAGTCCCAGGATCTCCTTTTGAAGGCTGAATGATATTCCTATATACGCATCACATTTAAAAAATTAATTCTTCTGTTGACACACTCTAAGATTTGTTTTGGAGTTTGGCTACTATGAATAATGTTGCAATGAACTTGATAGCACAGATAATTCTTTAATTCCCCTTGGATATATACTCAGAAATGGGGTTGGTTGGAAGCTTTTTAAGAGACCTAGTAAATCAAAATATTTGGAGTTGGAGCCTGGAAGCTCTCTTTTTAAGAGGCTTACCCTGTTGGATATATGAGCCAGCTATATTATCTTTGGTTGTGGTAATCCACTTTTTGCAAATAATTTGTTAATGTGTAATGTACAAATTGTTGAGCATGTAATGTGACTGATAATCATGAAATCACAAGCCTCTAGATAAAAGAACTTATAAATGCCTTAAGACAATATATCTGAAAACTTTTTTTTGGCTGCACCAGGCAGCTGCTGGGATCTTAGTTCCCCAACCAGGGATCAAACCCATGCCCTCTGCAGTAGAATTGTGGAGTTCTAACCACCGGACTTTGGCCACTTGATGTGAAGAACTGACTCATTGGAAAAGACCCTGATGCTGGGAAAGATTGAAGGCAGAAGGAGAAGGGGACAACAGAGGACAAGATGGTTGGATGGCTATCACTGACCTGATGAACATGAATTTGAGCAAGCTCCAGGAGTTGGTGATGGACAGCAAAGCCTGGCGTGCTGCAGTCCATGGGGTCGCAAAGAGTCAGACACAACTGATCAACTGAACTGAACTGAACTGAACTGAACTGGATTGAACTGAATCACCAGACTGCCAGCAAATTCCTTGATATCCTCTTTTTAAAAAACATTTTGCCACCAAATCTTAAGGTGAAAAATCTTTAGAATAATTCTCTAGAAAGAATTACAACTACATGGCTTTTTAGACTTTCTGTACAAATTAACTGTCATTTCTATGAATTGATCACCAAACTATTACCAATAAAATCTCAATTATAGGAACTTTCCTGGTAGTCCAGAGGATAAGTCTCTAAGCTCCCACTGCAGGGGGTCCAGATACAAGACCCGGTCCCACATGCCACAGCTAGAAATCCTGTGAGCCGCAACAAAGACCTGGCAGCAGCCAAATAAAAATATAAAATATTTTTTTAAGGTATCACTTATGAAGGAGAAAAAGATAAAACTTTTGATTTGTTTATTCAAATATTTATCAAGTTCCTACTATGTTCCAGAGAATACGTATCAATCCGAAAAATGAGCCATTGGGAAAGAAAGATTAAGGAGCTGTGTATTAACACCTATGCATGTAAAAGGGCCTAGATCACAGTATTTTTTTAAAGACTTTTTGATGCGGGCTATTTTTTAAGTCTTCTCTGAATTTGTTACAGTATGGTTTCTGTTTCATGTTTTAGTTTTTGGCTGTGAGGCATGTGAAATCTTAGTTCCCCAATCTGGGGATCAAACCCATACTCATTGCATTGAAAGGTAAAATCTTAACCAAGAAAGTTAATCTTAACCACCAGGAAAGTTCCCCAAATTACAATATTTGATTATCGAGTCCAGCAGACTCCTGGCAACATTAATAGAAATAGAGTTTGCACAGAAGAGGGCAGGTAACAGTTTTACTCAAATGGGTAATTGTTGGGCCTGAATTGTTATATTTATTTCTGAGCATCACTGTATAATACTTTTGGAATAATTAGATTTTATACAGAGGATATTGACTGAGATAATGCACTGATACATAGACCAAATCTGGATCAAGGAAGGAAGCTTTGAAGAAGTTAAGTTGATTATTGTGGAAAAGAGAAAATGTGGGAGACATAGTTCTATTCCAGTATCTAAACCACATTTGTGTTCATGTTGAAGAGGTCCCTCGTGGGAGGGCCAGAGTTTGCAGAAGAAAGCTGCAGTAAGGTATTAATACATTTCTGTACAATATAGGGAAGAATGACAGTGATTATAGCTGTCTAAAAATAGAATAGATTTTAGTTCTTGGTTAATTAGAAGTTCCTAAGCAAAGACAAAATGAACACTGGAGGGCATCTTGATAGTGAGTTCTACATCTTGAATATTATGGAATGAATAGTTTTGGGAAACTGTCTTTCAGGCCAAATTTGTAAATATTAAGAAATTATGAAAAAAAAAGAAATTATTTAAAAAATGCTGACATTTGCTTCTAATGGGCTTTCCAGGTAATGCTAGGGGTAAAGAATCTGCCTGCCAATATAGAAGATATAAGAGACTGGGGTTTGATCTCTGGGTCTGGAAGATTCCCTGGAGGAGAAAATGACAGCACACTCCAATATTCTTGACTGGAGAATTCCATGACAGAGGAGCCTGGCGGGCTATAGTCCATGGGGTCGCAAAGAGACTAAGAGTTGGTCATGACTGAGAGTCTGAACATAGGCACCACTTATAATATTCCCTGTAAAGTCCTTGAACCTGCTCCATATCAGAAAGTGTGACCCTGATGGGTATGCCAGAATTTTAAACCATATTATTTTATTTTTCTTAAATTTATTTATTCAAATATAGTTGGTTTCTAATGTGTTGATTTCTGTTATACAGCAAAGTGATTCAGCTAAGCACGTATATACTCTTTTTCATATTTTTACCATTATAGTTTATCATAGGATATTGAATACAGTTTCTAAACCAAATCATTTTCTAATCAGGAACCTCTCTCTTTCATTTTATTTATTTATTTTTTGGCCACACTGCATGGCATACAGGATCTTTCCAAACAGGGATCAGACCTGTGCCGTCTTCAGAGGAAGTGTGGAATCTTAACCACTGGACAGCCAGGGAATTCCCAGGGACTTCTCTCACCTTTGAGTTGATGATCTTTCCTAAACACCCTAAGTCCTAATTGCCTAGAGGAAAAGAGCATCTAAATAGTGCCACTTTTATTTACTGAGGAGGAGGTTTGTGTTCATTTTAACTCTTAGGAAAAAAAAACAACTTTCAAGTGATTCTCCCCTCATCACATAATATTCTTTAAAAAGCTGTCTTGCAAAAACCCACAGATAAGTCTTGTTATCTGTGTCCTACTGGTGAGATTGTGGTTGTCCTTGGAGTCTTTCAGTTCAGATTGTAAGCAAAACATGTCCAGGCCTTACAGTCTTTGTAGGACCCCCTTAGGAAAACCCAGAGGGAATTTTCCTCTTGTTGTAACTAAGCCAAACTCAGTTCTGCTGGCAACTATTACTCTGTATATCTTACATGTGGTCAGTTGTTGATGTTCTGGCTCAGGCTGACATGGGAAAATGCTTGCATAATAGCACATGGTTCATGTGAGTGAGGGAAGGGTGCCCTATGGGACTCTCTTGGGTAATATGTATTCAGGGACATAGGACCACTGGAAGTAGTGGGGATGACTACCTATAAGCAACTTACATATTTAATCAATTACTGCCTAACAAATGTAGATTGGTATGACCAGGATAATTTGTAAAATGTCTCTTTCTTCCAGGATTAAGAAGGGTGAGTGAAAACACCCACTCAATTTGTGATATGACCTGGTGGTTCAGCAGTAAAGAATCCACCTGCCACGCAGGAGATGTGGGTTCGATCTCTGGGTAGGGAAGATCCCCTAGAGAAAGAAACGGCAACCCACTCCATTATTCATACCTGGGAAATGTCACGGACAGAGGAGCCACAGTCCATGGGGTCACAAAAAAGTTGGACATGATTGAGTGACTAACCAACGACAAAGCAGTAAGGAACCAACAAGTCACCATTTTTCTTCCTAATCCAGAGAGATGTGTTCATTCAGTCCATCAATCCAACAAATTATGTGGCTGATGATATGGAGATGATTAAAACAAATCTCCTGCCCTCACAGAACTCAGTCTAGTAAGAGACACATATTTAAGTAATTCTAACGTAGTCAAGATGCTTACTCCTTGGAAGGAAAGTTATGACCAACCTAGATAGCATATTCAAAAGCAGAGACATTACTTTGCCAACAAAGGTCCATCTAGTCAAGGCTATGGTTTTTCCAGTGGTCATGTATGGATATGAGAGTTGGACTGTGAAGAAAGCCGAGCGCCAAAGAACTAATGCTTTTGAACTGTGGTGCTGGAGAAGACTCTTGAGAGTCCCTTGGACTGCAAGGAGATCCAACCAGTCCATCCTGAAGGAGATCAGTCCTAGGTGTTCATCAGAAGGACTGATGCTGAAGCTGAAACTCTACAATACTTTGGCCACCTCATGTGAAGAGTTGACTCACTGGAAAAGACCCTGATGCTGGGAGGGATTGGGGGCAAGAGGAGAAGGGGACAACAGAGGATGAGATGGCTGGATGGCATCACCGACTTGATGCACATGAGTTGGTGATGGACAGGGAGGCCTGGCGTGCTGCGATTCATAGGATCGCAAAGAGTCAGACATGACTTATCACTGACCTGATGAACATGAATTTGAGCAAGCTCCAGGAGTTGGTGATGGACAGCAAAGCCTGGCGTGCTGCAGTCCATGGGGTCGCAAAGAGTCAGACACAACTGATCAACTGAACTGAACTGAACTGAACTGAACTGGATTGAACTGAATCACCAGACTGCCAGCAAATTCCTTGATATCCTCTTTTTAAAAAACATTTTGCCACCAAATCTTAAGGTGAAAAATCTTTAGAATAATTCTCTAGAAAGAATTACAACTACATGGCTTTTTAGACTTTCTGTACAAATTAACTGTCATTTCTATGAATTGATCACCAAACTATTACCAATAAAATCTCAATTATAGGAACTTTCCTGGTAGTCCAGAGGATAAGTCTCTAAGCTCCCACTGCAGGGGGTCCAGATACAAGACCCGGTCCCACATGCCACAGCTAGAAATCCTGTGAGCCGCAACAAAGACCTGGCAGCAGCCAAATAAAAATATAAAATATTTTTTTAAGGTATCACTTATGAAGGAGAAAAAGATAAAACTTTTGATTTGTTTATTCAAATATTTATCAAGTTCCTACTATGTTCCAGAGAATACGTATCAATCCGAAAAATGAGCCATTGGGAAAGAAAGATTAAGGAGCTGTGTATTAACACCTATGCATGTAAAAGGGCCTAGATCACAGTATTTTTTTAAAGACTTTTTGATGCGGGCTATTTTTTAAGTCTTCTCTGAATTTGTTACAGTATGGTTTCTGTTTCATGTTTTAGTTTTTGGCTGTGAGGCATGTGAAATCTTAGTTCCCCAATCTGGGGATCAAACCCATACTCATTGCATTGAAAGGTAAAATCTTAACCAAGAAAGTTAATCTTAACCACCAGGAAAGTTCCCCAAATTACAATATTTGATTATCGAGTCCAGCAGACTCCTGGCAACATTAATAGAAATAGAGTTTGCACAGAAGAGGGCAGTAACAGTTTTACTCAAATGGGTAATTGTTGGGCCTGAATTGTTATATTTATTTCTGAGCATCACTGTATAATACTTTTGGAATAATTAGATTTTATACAGAGGATATTGACTGAGATAATGCACTGATACATAGACCAAATCTGGATCAAGGAAGGAAGCTTTGAAGAAGTTAAGTTGATTATTGTGGAAAAGAGAAAATGTGGGAGACATAGTTCTATTCCAGTATCTAAACCACATTTGTGTTCATGTTGAAGAGGTCCCTCGTGGGAGGGCCAGAGTTTGCAGAAGAAAGCTGCAGTAAGGTATTAATACATTTCTGTACAATATAGGGAAGAATGACAGTGATTATAGCTGTCTAAAAATAGAATAGATTTTAGTTCTTGGTTAATTAGAAGTTCCTAAGCAAAGACAAAATGAACACTGGAGGGCATCTTGATAGTGAGTTCTACATCTTGAATATTATGGAATGAATAGTTTTGGGAAACTGTCTTTCAGGCCAAATTTGTAAATATTAAGAAATTATGAAAAAAAAAGAAATTATTTAAAAAATGCTGACATTTGCTTCTAATGGGCTTTCCAGGTAATGCTAGGGGTAAAGAATCTGCCTGCCAATATAGAAGATATAAGAGACTGGGGTTTGATCTCTGGGTCTGGAAGATTCCCTGGAGGAGAAAATGACAGCACACTCCAATATTCTTGACTGGAGAATTCCATGACAGAGGAGCCTGGCGGGCTATAGTCCATGGGGTCGCAAAGAGACTAAGAGTTGGTCATGACTGAGAGTCTGAACATAGGCACCACTTATAATATTCCCTGTAAAGTCCTTGAACCTGCTCCATATCAGAAAGTGTGACCCTGATGGGTATGCCAGAATTTTAAACCATATTATTTTATTTTTCTTAAATTTATTTATTCAAATATAGTTGGTTTCTAATGTGTTGATTTCTGTTATACAGCAAAGTGATTCAGCTAAGCACGTATATACTCTTTTTCATATTTTTACCATTATAGTTTATCATAGATATTGAATACAGTTTCTAAACCAAATCATTTTCTAATCAGGAACCTCTCTCTTTCATTTTATTTATTTATTTTTTGGCCACACTGCATGGCATACAGGATCTTTCCAAACAGGGATCAGACCTGTGCCGTCTTCAGAGGAAGTGTGGAATCTTAACCACTGGACAGCCAGGGAATTCCCAGGGACTTCTCTCACCTTTGAGTTGATGATCTTTCCTAAACACCCTAAGTCCTAATTGCCTAGAGGAAAAGAGCATCTAAATAGTGCCACTTTTATTTACTGAGGAGGAGGTTTGTGTTCATTTTAACTCTTAGGAAAAAAAAACAACTTTCAAGTGATTCTCCCCTCATCACATAATATTCTTTAAAAAGCTGTCTTGCAAAAACCCACAGATAAGTCTTGTTATCTGTGTCCTACTGGTGAGATTGTGGTTGTCCTTGGAGTCTTTCAGTTCAGATTGTAAGCAAAACATGTCCAGGCCTTACAGTCTTTGTAGGACCCCCTTAGGAAAACCCAGAGGGAATTTTCCTCTTGTTGTAACTAAGCCAAACTCAGTTCTGCTGGCAACTATTACTCTGTATATCTTACATGTGGTCAGTTGTTGATGTTCTGGCTCAGGCTGACATGGGAAAATGCTTGCATAATAGCACATGGTTCATGTGAGTGAGGGAAGGGTGCCCTATGGGACTCTCTTGGGTAATATGTATTCAGGGACATAGGACCACTGGAAGTAGTGGGGATGACTACCTATAAGCAACTTACATATTTAATCAATTACTGCCTAACAAATGTAGATTGGTATGACCAGGATAATTTGTAAAATGTCTCTTTCTTCCAGGATTAAGAAGGGTGAGTGAAAACACCCACTCAATTTGTGATATGACCTGGTGGTTCAGCAGTAAAGAATCCACCTGCCACGCAGGAGATGTGGGTTCGATCTCTGGGTAGGGAAGATCCCCTAGAGAAAGAAACGGCAACCCACTCCATTATTCATACCTGGGAAATGTCACGGACAGAGGAGCACAGTCCATGGGGTCACAAAAAAGTTGGACATGATTGAGTGACTAACCAACGACAAAGCAGTAAGGAACCAACAAGTCACCATTTTTCTTCCTAATCCAGAGAGATGTGTTCATTCAGTCCATCAATCCAACAAATTATGTGGCTGATGATATGGAGATGATTAAAACAAATCTCCTGCCCTCACAGAACTCAGTCTAGTAAGAGACACATATTTAAGTAATTCTAACGTAGTCAAGATGCTTACTCCTTGGAAGGAAAGTTATGACCAACCTAGATAGCATATTCAAAAGCAGAGACATTACTTTGCCAACAAAGGTCCATCTAGTCAAGGCTATGGTTTTTCCAGTGGTCATGTATGGATATGAGAGTTGGACTGTGAAGAAAGCCGAGCGCCAAAGAACTAATGCTTTTGAACTGTGGTGCTGGAGAAGACTCTTGAGAGTCCCTTGGACTGCAAGGAGATCCAACCAGTCCATCCTGAAGGAGATCAGTCCTAGGTGTTCATCAGAAGGACTGATGCTGAAGCTGAAACTCTACAATACTTTGGCCACCTCATGTGAAGAGTTGACTCACTGGAAAAGACCCTGATGCTGGGAGGGATTGGGGGCAAGAGGAGAAGGGGACAACAGAGGATGAGATGGCTGGATGGCATCACCGACTTGATGCACATGAGTTGGTGATGGACAGGGAGGCCTGGCGTGCTGCGATTCATAGGATCGCAAAGAGTCAGACATGACTGAGGGACTGAACTGAACCGAACATAATCAAGTAAGAGAGAAGTGCATTAGATTTTATGAGACTATTTTGGAAGGACACCTAACACAGCTGAAGGTGAAAGGGAGCAGGATCCTATAGCCCTTGCTGCACCCCCTCCACTCCCCGAGTCCTCAACCTGACTTTTATCTGTGGAAAACTTAGTCAAAGAATAAATTTAATCAGAGATGTGAGAAATAGGGAAACAAAGAAACAATCAAAGGTGACTAAATAAGAATAATGTACTTATTAAGCATAGTTAAAGACTTTTAGCTCTTTCTCAAGGGCCATAGATAATATTCTGAGCCATAGCCTGTAAGCTGCCCTATAGATTAGATATTCAAACACCATGTGGAGACATTAACCACTTGATGACCAGAGTATACCCAGGACATGAGCTGCCACAATTTCAAGAACTGATCACAAAGAAATGGGAACAAATGACCCTGGAACTGAAGATTAACAGTACTTAAAACAATCAAGATGACACACTGCACTGAATTTTTGTTTCTTTCAGATAGCTGAAAGGTATACAGGGTGGATTTTTAGTTTGGGTTTGTTCATTGGTTAAGCGAGCAATGCTAATGTAGAAATGGAGACATAATACAACACTGCAGCTGTTCCATCTGGAGGGATTTTGAAACTTGCTTTCTGCTAAGATGGTAAAGAATCTGCCTGCAATGCAGGAGACCCAGGTTCAATCTCTGGATCAGAAATCTCCCCTGGAGAAGGAAATGGCAACCCACTCCAGTAATCTTACCTGGAGAACCCTATGGACAGAGGAGCCTGGCATGGTTATAGTCACGGAGTTGCAAAAAAAGAGTCGGGACACAACTGAGCAACTAACAGTTTACAATTACACTCCTCTGCAGATCCAACAATCAGGCAGTGGGCTTTCCTGGTGGCTCAGTGGTAAAGAGTCAGCCTGCCAGAACAGGAGACACAGGTTTGATCCCTGATCTGGGAGGATTCCACATGCCCTGGAGCAACTAAGCCTGTGAACCTCAACTATTGAGCCTGTGCTCTAGAGCCCAGAGCCTCAATTGCTGAAGGCCAGGGCTCTCTAGAGCTAGTGATCAAGATAAGCCACAGCAAGAGAAGCCCAAGCTCGGCGACTAGAGAGTAGTCCCCACTCCCGCAACTAGAGGAAAGTCCCAGCAGCAAGGAAGACCCAGTACAGCCACCCCCTCGAGACCCCCAAAATAAGAATTAGGCAGAAAGTGGAAATATTGTAGAGAGGTGAAAATAATCAAAAAGTTTTCTTTGGTCTCTGAATGCCTTATCACCCTTTTCTGCCTTAAAGTCAAATCCTGGATGTTTTTCGAGGTGTTTCTTATGTGGAAATCGCGATTCTCTATTCTGCTGGAGTACTGCAGAGACTGAAATACGTAACGTGCATGTTTTTAGGGGCTGCATGCATCATTAGCGCATCTTGTAAAGAAGTACGCATCCTCTCTGGGCCGATGAGGGGTGTTTCCAGTTTATTTTTATTCTTAAACCTTCTAACTCCACTGAAGATGCTTTCAATACAAATCTAATAATACCGGCAGCTCACGTTTATGACATATTCAAATAATTTAATCTTTGAAGCAATCCTATAAGGTAGGATTGTTACCCTCATTTTCTGCGTGGAGTCAGGATCGGCTGCGTGGTTTCAGAGCCCAGCACTTAACTACTGTTTCTGTACTTTTGGAGGAACAGATCTGGGTCATCTTTTCGACCACAATCTACTAGCAAACTCAGTTTTCCTTTTTGAAACCATTCTCAACTGCCTTCACTTATCAAGGGCTCTCCACTTATCAAGGGCTCTCGCCTTCGTTCCCGGGCCCAAGCGAAGGTAATTTAATTCACCCAAATGGCACCCGCCCAGCCATGTCCTTCTCAAATTCGCGAACTTTCTCCTTGGCTGAGCAGCGAGTCTGCACCACCGTCCCTTTTATTGGTCTCGGGGCTGCCCGATAGTCATTATTTTAAGTAGCAATACAGTACGAGTATTCTCTAAAAAGACACAGGACCCCATCAACTCTTGCGAGCGAGCACGTTAACTGGACCACTGAGGCTGCCCCAGAGGGTAGGCACTGACGCGAAGGTGTGGGGACCGAAGCGCAGCACTACGTCGGACTGGTACCGATAGTGCGAGCACAGTGAGGGATATAGCCAGGGACCAGAAACGCGCGGGCCAGGCCGGCGGGGACGCAGCGGGCGGGGCGGGGCGGGGCGGGGCCAGGAGCCCGCCAGGCCTCTCCCTCGCCCCTCCCCCCCGCTCCCTCCACA
>SJYC01048478.1:0-19827 GCA_006408675.1 Madoqua kirkii | reverse complement strand
AAGATTTATTAATTCTTACTCTTTCAAAAAGGATATTTTAAAAGAAGTGATTCATAATAGTTTGTTTCACATATACAAAGTGATTGTTATATATATTTTCAGATTATTTTCCAATATGGGTTATTACAAGGTATTAGCTATATTTTCCTGGGTTATTTGGCAAATCCTTGTTCATCTATTTTCTATGTTGTAGTAGTAGTAACATGTAGTATGTACCTGTTAATGCCATATTTCTAATTTGTCCTCTCTCCCTCCTCCCTTCCCCACTTTGGTAACCATGAGTTTGTTTTCTGTGAGTTTGTTTTGTATATAGATTCGTTAGTATTATTTAGATTTCACATAATGTCATATTTGTCTATGACTTATTGCACTTAGGATGATATTCTCTGGGTCCATCCATGTTGCTCCAAATGGCAACATTTCATTTTTTCTGGCTGAGTAATATTCCATTGTGTATATACCACATCTTAAACCAATTGTTGATGGGCACTTGGGTTGTTTCCATGTCTTGGCTATTGTAAATATGCTGCCAGAAACAGTGGGGTGCAAGTGTCTTTCTGAATTAGTTTCTTTTCTGTATATATGCCCAGGTGTGGGATTGCTGGATCATGTGGTTATTAGTTTAAGAAAACTCTATACTGTTTTCTGTGGTGGCTTCATCATTTACATTCCCACCAACAATGCAGGAAGGTTCTCTTTTCTCTACATCCTCTCCAGAATTTGTTACTTATAGACTTTCTGATGGTAGTCATTCTGATGATAGTGTAAGGTGATGTCTCATAGTTTTGATTTACATTTCTTTATGCGTTTGAACTGTGGTGTTAGAGAAGACTCTTGAGTCCCTTGGACTGTAAAGATATCCAACCAGTCCATTCTGAAGGAGATCAGCCCTGGGATTTCTTTGGAGGGAATGATGCTAAAGCTGAAACTCCAGTCCTTTGGCCACCTCATGTGAGGAGTTGACTCATTGGAAAAGACTCTGATGCTGGGAGAGATTGGGGGCAGGAGGAGAAGGGGACGGCCGAGGATGAGATGGCTGGATGGCATCACCGACTTGATGGATGTGAGTCTGAGTGAACTTCGGGAGTTGGTGATGGACAGGGAGGCCTGGCGTGCTGCAATTCATGGGATCACAAAGGGTCGGACACGACTGAGCGGCTGAACTGAATAGTTAGTGATGCTGAGCATCTATTCATCTGCCTCTTGGCCATCTATATGTCTTCTTTGGGAAAGTGTCTGTTTAGGTCTTCTGCTCATTTTGTTTTGTTGTTGTTAAGCTGTATAAATTCTTAGTTTGATTACGTTCCATTTTTTAAGTGGGCCAATTTTATTTATTTATGACTGTGCTGTGTGGCTTGTGGAATTTTAGTTGCCTGACCAGAGACTGAAACTGGGTTGGCCCTCAGCAGTGAGAGCACAGAGTCCTAACCACTGGACTGTCAGTCCCCTCCAAATGTTTTTCTTTGCTTTTATTTCTTTTGACTTGGGAGACCGATCTAAGGAAATATTGCCACAATTTATATCTGAGACTATTTGCCTATGTTATTTTTTAGGAGTTTATTGGTGTCAAGACTTATATTTAGCTCTTTAAACCACTGAGTTATTTTGTTCTTAAATTTTTTAATTGAAGGATAATTGCTTTACAGAATTGTGTTGATTTCTACCAAACATCAACATGAATCAGCCATAGGTATATATGGCCCCCTCCTCCCTTCCACCTCCCTTCCCAGTGAAGGAAGTTTTGTATATGATGTGAGGAATGTTCTAATTTACATGTAGTTATCTAGCTTTCCAATAGCACTCGGATTGTCTTTTCTGTAGATTTTTACCTTCTTTGTCAAAGATTGACCATGTCTGTGGGTTTATTTCTGGGCTCTCTATTCTGATGAGATCAGGTGCATTCAGGCTATGACTGTAGACGAGGCCCTCTATTTTGTTCCAATGACCTATATCTGTCTGTCACAATACCATGCTGTTTTGATTACTGTAGCTTTGTATTATTGTCTAAAGTCTGGGATGGTTATGCTTCTAGCTTTGTTCTTTTTCCCTGGTGGTTCAGCAGTAAAAGAATCTAATGCCAATGCAGAAGATGAGAGACACACTTTCCATCTCTTGAGTGAAGAAGATCCCTCAAGAGTAGAAAATGGCAACTCATTCCAGTATTCTTGGGAAATTGTAAATATGCTGCCAGAAAAAAATTTCTTGGGAAATTCCGTGAACAGAGGGTCCTGGAGGGCTACAGTCCATGGGGTTGCAAAGAGTCAGGCACAACTGAGCACATACACATTGCTTTAGTAGTTTTGGGTCCTGTGACTCCATACAAATTTTAGGATTATTTGTTCTAGTTCTATGAAATTTGTCATGGGCATTTTGACAAGGATCACAATAAATCTATAGATTGCTTTAGGCAATATGGTCATTTTAACAATACTAATTCTTCCAATCCAAGAGCACAGGATATCTTTCTATGTCTTTCAATTCTTAATTTCCCTTATCAATATTTAATAGTTTATAGCATATAGGTCTTCCATCTCTTTGGTTAAGTTTATTCCTAAGTAGTTTATTCAAAAAGAATATCTTAAGTGAAACTAGCTGTGTTTCTTCTGTGAGAGCATGATGATAAAGACAATGTTTCTATTGCAGTTTGGTGCCATTGCCTTGATTTGTGCCAAAGCAGCAGCTATTTCAGTCATTGCTTATGTGTCAGTGAAAATGTAACACCATGAAAAAGACAATGCCTCAGTAATTTTTTGAAAATAACTCATGTTGCAGACCTCCTGAATGTGTCTCAGCAACTTTCCGGTGTGTGATGATCACACCTCAAAGCCACTGCTATCTGGTGACTGATATCGAGGTGAAACACAGCAGAGCTGATCGGAACTTTTGACCTGAGTAGGGCCAGTGATGGACAGGCTGCCATCAGAATGGAAACAAATTCTGGCTCATGTGGAAAAGTGACTTACTGAACAGATGCTGGGTAGCTCATGGGACCAACAAGAGGCCTTGAGAGCCAGGCTTGTAAATTGGGAAGAATCCAAAGGAGGCTCAATGTCCAAAACTTGGTCCAGCATCTCACCAGCAGACATATGAGGAGAAGCACTGCCGCTGCAGCTGCTATTGCCAGGCATGTTGCATCTTGTATCTGACACTCCAGCCTGGTCCCGGTAGGGTGCTGCCGTAGCATCTTCACCTTTGTCACCTGGGAAGATGTGGACAGAGTCGCTGAGTGAACCTCTGATTGGCTGAACTGGCTCACTTCCCTCAGTCCTAGCTCTTCAGTAAGTTGAAGAAGCCTAATTACCCGATATCTCTACAGCTTCTCTGGAAGACTGCAACTCTGCTTCCTAGCAAGACTCGTAAGAGGAATTCTCCATAAGTAAAAGGGTTTGGATGCCACAAAGCAGCCAAAAAAAATAACACTGAGCTCATTTCAACTGGAGTCAGAATGGGAGTAATCAGTCAAGTGTTGGCCTTTGACGACATGGCACCAAAGACATTTTCTAGAAAGAGACCATTTAAAAATATCTAAGTATATTTGATTTACAATATTATATAAGCTTCAAGTTTACAACAGTGATTCAATTTTTAAAGATTAAAGTCCATTTATAAATATTTGTTATATTCCCTGTGCTGTCCAGTATATTCTTACAGCTTATTTTATGCACAGTAGTTTGTACCTCTTAATTCCCTACTAGGTTGCCTCTTTTCCACTCCCCTCACTAGTTGTCACTAGTTTGGTCTGTATCTGAGTATGTTTGTTTTCTTATATTCACTAGCTTTACTTTTTGGATTCCACATATAAGTGATATCATCGAACACTTGTCTTTCTGACCTATTTCACTAAGCACAATATCCAAGTCAATCCATGTGGTTGCAAATAGAAAAATTTCATTTTTTTAATGGCTGAGTAGTATTACCTTGCATATATGCATATATACACACATACCTGTCCATTGATGTAACTGGGGTGTTATAAAGTCCCCTACTATTGTGTTACTGTCAATTTCTTCCCTTTTTGTCTTAATATTTGTTTTACTAAACAAATAATATTTAGGGTACTTAGGTGCCTCTATGTTGGGTGTATACACACACACACACACACACACACACACACACACACACACACACACATATATATATATATATATATATATATCAGAGAAGGCAATGGCACCCCACTCCAGTACTCTTGCCTGGAAAATCCTATGGACAGAGGAGGCTGGTAGGCTGCAGTCCATGGGGTTGCTAAGAGTCGACATGACTGAGCGACTTCACTTTCACTTTTCATTTTCATGCATTGGAGAAGAAAATGGCAACCCACTCCAGTGTTCTTGCCTGGAGAATCCCAGGGACGGGGGAACCTGGTAGGCTGCTGTCTCTGGGGTCGCACAGAGTCAGACACGACTGAAGTGACTTATCAGCATATATATATATATAGTTATTTTCTTGGACTGATCTCTTGATTATTATGTAGTGTCCTTGTCTCTTGTAACAGTAAAATATTTTGTCTGATATACGTATTGCTACTCCAGCTTTTGATTTGCTTGGAATATCTTTCCATCTCCTTTCTTGTAGGCAGTTTATATACAGGTCTTGATTTTGTATCTACTCAGACACCATATGTTTTGCATCATTTAGTTCACTTAAAGTAACTATTGACTGTTTTTATTGCCATTTTGTTAATTGTTTTGTGGTCATTTGTGTGTTTTTTGTTCCCTTATTCTGTTATCTTCTGATTCGATGACTGTCTTTAATGTTATGTTTGGATTCCTTTTTTTCCCCAATATTTTTTTCCCCTGAATTACTTGCATTAACATTTGAAAAACATTTCTTTCTGGCTGTACGGGGTCCTCACCGCTGCACGTGGGCTCTCTAGCTGCAGGGCAAGGCTTCTCACTGCGGTGGCTTCTCTTGCTGTGGAGCAGAGGCGCTCAGGCATGTGAGGCCTCAGGAGTTGCAGCTCCTGGGCTCTAGAGCAGGTTCAGCAGTTGTGATGCCTGGGCTTATTTGCCCCATGGAATGTGGGATCCTCTCAGACCAAGGATGGAAACCAGTGTCCCCTGCATTCCCAGGCAGATTCTCAACCACTTGACCACCAGGAAACCCGGATTCCTTCCTCTTTGGTGTTTGTTGTAGATTTTAGGTCTGTGGTTACCATGAGTAACATATATGTACCTGTATGTATGATTTAAGTGGCCACTCTGTTAATTTCAAACACATTAACACTGTGTTTTTACTCTTTAAAAGACTCTTTTCCTTTGTTTTTGGCTGTGCTGGGTCTTTGTTGCCGCTCATCTTTCTCAGGGTGAATAAGGCTTACTCCAGTTGTGGTGGTTTCTCTGGCCACAGAGCAAGGGCTTTATGGCATGTGGGCTCAGTAGTTGTGGCTCCTGGGCTCCAGAGCACAGGCCCAATAGTTGTGGCAAACAGGATTAGCTGCTCTGTGGCAGCTAGGCAGGATATGAGGTCCTCCTGGATCAGGGATCGAACTTGTGTCTCCTGCATTGGCAGGTGGATTTTTCTTTCAAGCACCACTGAGACACCAGGGAAGCCCCTATTCTGGTTTTTGACCCTTTACATCTAATTGTTTTATGCATCTCTTAACTGTTTATTGTGGATATAGGTGATTTTACTCCTTTTACTACTTTGGACTCTTGCCTTTACCTGTGAGCTTTTTCCTTTTGTAATTTCTATGTTTCTAGTTGTGGCTTTTTTTTATTGCTTAGAGAAACCCATCTGACTTTTCTCATAAAGCTGGTTTGGTGTACCGAACTCTTATCTTCTGCTTGTTTGTAAAACTTTTGATCTCGCCATCAAATCTGGATGGGAGCTTTTCTGGGTAGAGTATGCTTGGTTGTAGTTTTTCCCTTTCATCATTTTAAATATATTGTGCCACAGGAAGTGAGCATTGAGTGAGACAAGGAAAGGGGCTTGGAATATTCCTTGAGTCCTCCCAGTTACCAAAAGGCCAAGCAGAAGAAGATGAACCTACCAAGACAAGTGAGAAGGAATAACAAGAAAGGAAGTAGAGGAGTGCTGTATTTCAGACGCGAAGTGAGAAAGGTGCTTTCAGAGGGCGGCGTGGTTACAGGCATCGAATCCTTCCTGGAGGCCCGGAGAGGTGAGACCTGAGAGATGTCCATTGCAGAATTATAAGATCTTAAGTCTGCTCTTTTCCTCCCGTCTGTTGCACTGGAATGTGAATTATTGTTCCCTCTCAAAGTCTGGGAGATGGGATGTCATTTATTAGTCACCAGATGTACTTATTTTAGAGGAAAAAAAAAGAATTTGGGTACTATTTGGCCATCATTCTCTAGCACTAAGCAGTCCCTTCTGCACCCAGTGCCCAGGCTGTCTTACTGACGGGAAGCCTGACAGGCAACATATGGGAGGTACAAAAGTTCTCTTCTTCAGCACATTTGCAAAGAGTTGTCGTCTATTTGATAGCGCTTTATAGAGCATTGCACTGCTCGTGCCTCCTAAGCTCTGTCAATGATTGGGTACTTCAGAGAAGACAGTAGCACATGAGGTAGAACACAGATATGAATTTAAAAGCAAATAGAAAGCAAAATAAAACGGCGCAAATGACTACAGTCCCGCTTCCTCTCTGGTACTTGTTTCGGTTCTCTAGGATGCAGTCCCTGGAAACCCCCAGGCATCTTTGCATGGGTCCCTACTGCATCCACCCTGCCACTACCCTGGACCTGCCCAACACCCACTAGGTTTCAGTGAGGGGTCAGTCATTCCTTGACGACTCTGTCTCCCGAGTCTGCTTAGTAATCTTGTGTGCCCCTGTAACATCTCGACTTCCCTGTCTTCTCACTTATCTACTCGTCTGCCGATCTTCCCGACTAGATGGAGAGTAGGAATGTAGGACCTTGTTTCTCTTGTTTACTAATTCAGTCTTTCTCCGAACTCTTATCTTCTGCTTGTTTGTAAAACTTTTGATCTCGCCATCAAATCTGGATGGGAGCTTTTCTGGGTAGAGTATGCTTGGTTGTAGTTTTTCCCTTTCATCATTTTAAATATATTGTGCCACAGGAAGTGAGCATTGAGTGAGACAAGGAAAGGGGCTTGGAATATTCCTTGAGTCCTCCCAGTTACCAAAAGGCCAAGCAGAAGAAGATGAACCTACCAAGACAAGTGAGAAGGAATAACAAGAAAGGAAGTAGAGGAGTGCTGTATTTCAGACGCGAAGTGAGAAAGGTGCTTTCAGAGGGCGGCGTGGTTACAGGCATCGAATCCTTCCTGGAGGCCCGGAGAGGTGAGACCTGAGAGATGTCCATTGCAGAATTATAAGATCTTAAGTCTGCTCTTTTCCTCCCGTCTGTTGCACTGGAATGTGAATTATTGTTCCCTCTCAAAGTCTGGGAGATGGGATGTCATTTATTAGTCACCAGATGTACTTATTTTAGAGGAAAAAAAAAGAATTTGGGTACTATTTGGCCATCATTCTCTAGCACTAAGCAGTCCCTTCTGCACCCAGTGCCCAGGCTGTCTTACTGACAGGAAGCCTGACAGGCAACATATGGGAGGTACAGAAAGTTCTCTTCTTCAGCACATTTGCAAAGAGTTGTCGTCTATTTGATAGCGCTTTATAGAGCATTGCACTGCTCGTGCCTCCTAAGCTCTGTCAATGATTGGGTACTTCAGAGAAGACAGTAGCACATGAGGTAGAACACAGATATGAATTTAAAAGCAAATAGAAAGCAAAATAAAACGGCGCAAATGACTACAGTCCCGCTTCCTCTCTGGTACTTGTTTCGGTTCACTAGGATGCAGTCCCTGGAAACCCCCAGGCATCTTTGCATGGGTCCCTACTGCATCCACCCTGCCACTACCCTGGACCTGCCCAACACCCACTAGGTTTCAGTGAGGGGTCAGTCATTCCTTGACGACTCTGTCTCCCGAGTCTGCTTAGTAATCTTGTGTGCCCCTGTAACATCTCGACTTCCCTGTCTTCTCACTTATCTACTCGTCTGCCGATCTTCCCGACTAGATGGAGAGTAGGAATGTAGGACCTTGTTTCTCTTGTTTACTAATTCAGTCTTTCTCACAACTGCAGCCCCAGCAACCAGCATGTGGTGTGTGCTCTATGAATATTTATGGAATGAATAAGTGAATCAATGACAATGAATAAGTCAAGAGCCTTTAAGTACTGATAAGATTCCGTGTAGAGGGATAACTGGAACTGTGTGGAGGAGCCAGAAGGACTTGTTGGAAGGTGAGGTTCTGTGCAGGCTTATGGAGGCAGATGGACCCAGATTAGCAGGGGCCAGAGATGCCAGATTAGAGAGTGTTGATACCTTTTGAGTGGGCTGGGGAAGGATTTGCATTGCTGGAGGGAGGTATCTATTTTGAGTTGTAACTAAGTTTTCTGAATATTCTAGGTGCCACTGGGAGAGCATGCTCCTTCCAAGCCCGCCATCGTGTGCTATGGTAAGTGGAGGCATGGAACCAACCCCTACCTTACTCTGCCACCGTGTCTGCAGCCCTGCATGGTGGTGGTGGCCGGAGTGGGGTGCAGGTGGCGAACAAGTAGGGCCCAGCTCCCTTGGCTGAAGGGCTCTGTGATGCGAGGGATCCAGCCAACCCTTGGCCACGTGACAGGAACACCATCTGCACTCTGGGGCGCCTTGATTTTGCAGCTGCCACAGCCTACTCAGGCAGATTTGACACAAGCTTAGCAAATAGCTTTTCCAGGAGGTTCGTAAATTTCCAATCTGCTGTGCTACGTTTTTCCCCTACAACTGCCACCAACCAAATGTTAGTTTGGATCCAAGACCTGAAGGGAATCAGTAAACGTATGGGCTCATCACAGACTTGGAAAGGAGATTGAGGCTCAGGTGGCCCTCTGAATGGACCATTCCTAGAATATGTGTAATTGTCAAATCTTTACTAGCATGTCTATCTTATGTAGACATATTCCTCAGATTACATGTAAATTGAATTTATGTTCAATTTAATTTTAAGCACCAAGTTAATGCAATTTTAAATGTTATTTTAAGGAATTCTGTGCTGAGTATTCCATTTACCAAAGCAAATGATTCTCAATTTGTCTTTTGTATTAATTGTATATAAGTGTAGATATATTTGTGCTTATATCTTCTGTATACTTATGTTAAGAATCATATCTTTTGAAAAATACAGAAAATGTTGGCTCCATACTAGCTTTCAGAGTATTTCAAATACAGCTTTTTGATATCTTACTACCTGGGGAGATTAAAAGTATTTATGAACTGAAGAACTAGGGGACTTTGCTGCTATTCCTGAACACAATAGAAAAAGACAAGTTTATAAGACAGAAATTTTCTGGAGTGATTGAAGTGTCCCCAATTCCTGCCTTGCTTGACTGCAATAACCATTCCTCCCAACATGTCTGTACTAGTTAATAAGCAACTTCTGCTGGAATTAAAGTTTCAAGTGATGTTGAGTAACTTTGGAAGCCAGGGTAACATCTTAGAAAAAACCAAATATCCAAGTTCGTGAGAAACCAGTTATTTGGTCTCTAGAGAATTAGAGGGAATCACAGTCTAAAGTTGTGAGCCAAGAGAAAAGCAAGCGTATTTTAAGGTTCTTGGAAGAATTTATTCATGTGAACTTTTTCTTTAGGATTCGTCTCCACACTAGTGCTTCTGGTGGTCCCATGGAAGTGCCTGTAATGGTAGAAGTTCCTGTAACTGCAGAAGGGCCCTGTAGTTCAGTGGTTAATGGCAGGGACCATGTTTAATCTAGTATGCTCAGCCCCCAGGGCAGGGCACGGCACGTGGCAGACTTCCAGTTGAAGAAATGAAAGAAGAAATGATCCCGTGAAGCTCGTTGAGACTTGACAGTGCAATGCAGCACTCTAGAAGGAGGGGGAGGCGATGGGCATACACAAGTCTATTCATTTAACATGAAGATTACATTGGTAGAGTATTTTTCATACCCCTGGCAGAAAGGGGTCAAGTCACGTGACTTGGGGAGGCTCATTAATTTCTTGGCCTGATTGGGAAAGATGTAGAGCTGACAGTGGAGAGATGAACCTGGGCCTGTCACTGGAGCCAGCTGCTCTTACGGTCATAATGATTCAGGATGAGCTGGTTAGGTGGCCCCTTTTTAAAGCAGTGTCTTTTAAAAACAGTTTTAAATTTTATTTTATCTGTACTGTGAGGCATGTGGGATCTGAGTTCACTGACAAAGGATCAAACCCAGGTCCCTGCAGTGGAAGCAGGGAGTCCTAACCACTGGACTGCCAGGAAGTGCCAAACAACTTTTAAAAACTTCATATTCTATGTTGGGGTATAGCCTTTAACAGTGTTGTGATAAGTTTCAAGTGGACACAAAGGGACTCAGACATACATATACATGTGTCCTTTCTCCCCCAAACCCCTGTCCCACCCCAGGCTGCCGCATAACATTGAGCAGAGTTCCCTGTGCGATACAGTAGGACCTTGTCCAACCTTTTGCCTTAATTTTTCTCACTCTTTTCCTTCTCTTTCTCCTGCACGTCCTCCCCTGCTTCATTTCTTTATTATTTTTCAGCTGCACTGGGTCTTTGCAGCTTTGCAGGACTTTCTCTAGTAGGGCTAAATGGGGTCTGCTCTTCACTGAGGTAACTTCTTGTGGGGTACAGCCTCTAGGCACGCAGGCTTCAGCAGCTGCAGTTCTTGGGCTCAGTAGTTGCTGCTTGCGGGCCCTAGAGCTCATGGGGCTCAGGAGTTGTGGCACACGGGCTTAGTTGCTCCCTACACATGTGGAATCTTCCTGGTCCAGGGATCAAATCCGTGTCTCCTGCATTGGCAGGTGGATTCTTATCCACTGCCACCAGGTAAGTCCCAACAACCTTTTCATTTAGTATTTAAACTGAGTTTCTGCCACTTGCAACCAATACGTTTTGGATAATTAAATCTGCACTTTCTGATTAAAAGTGAACATACATGTGCTTTTATAAAAAAGAACAAAGGAACACACATACTCACAGGCCCACACTTAGGTCAAGACCTCTACTTCTGATTTGAGACAAAGTAAGCTCAGTGGTTATTCTCCCTTAACTTCATTACCCAGCTGTATAAAATCCAGTTTGGGGAGTGGGCAAGAATCAAATTATTGATGCTAAATGCTACTCTACTTTTGTAGCACCAATTTCAGCAAAATTCAAATCTAATGCAGTCAGGGAAAAATACCAGGATGCTATCAAACAACATCTTCCATTGGATGTGAAAGCTTCCTGAGTCTGTGGCCTTAGTAAACTTTACCTGTGGAATCTTCCCATTCTAGACAGTACTCATCTTTTTTTTCTTAGGAGTCTTGAGAAGCTGAAGTTTTAAGCTTGATCAAGTCCAATTTATTTTATGACTAGTGCCTTTGTTTCCTAACAAATCTTTGCTTACCCTAAGGTGAGAAAGTTTCTCCTGTGGTTATCTTTAGACATTTGTTTAGAAGTGTTTAGATTTAGGTCTATGATCCATATCCATTTTTTTTGTATGGTGTGACCTAGGATTCAAGATTTACTTACCCCTCCACATATATACCCATTAGTTTCAGCACCACTTGTTGAAAAGACTGTCCTTTCACCCATTGAATTACCTTGCCAAATTGGCTGAAATTCTATTTTTAGATCCTGTTATATTCCATCATTCTATGTATTTAGCCTAGTGTCGATAGCACATATTCTTGATCACTGCGGGCCTTGAAATTAGATAACACGTGTCCTCCACCTTTGTTTTCTTTTCCCAAAACTCCTTTGGCTCTGACAGGCTCCTTACATTTCTATATAAATTTTAGAATCAACTTGTCAATTTATACCAAAAAGTTTACTTAAATTTAAATTGTGTTTTTAAATCTATACAATTTAAGATGTGGCACCTCAACAGTATCAAGTCTTCTGGTTTATGGTACTTCTCTTGATTTCTTTAGATCTTTAATTTCTCCCAGTAACATTTAGTGAATAGATAAATTTCAATGTAAATTTTGTTAATTATATCCATTGGTATCTTATACTATAGATACTGTTGTAAATGATATTTTAAGATTCCAGTTTCCAGTTGTTCATTGCTATTTATAGAAATAGTTGATTTTCAAATATTTATCTTATCCTGTGACTCTGCTAAAACTCATTAGCTCTGGAAAAGTTTTGGTAGATGCCTTAGGATTTTCCATGTACACGAATGTGTCATCTGTAAATAAAACTCATCTTTTCCTTTCTAAAGTCAATTTTTCTTTTATTGTATTGGTTTGGAATTCTAGTACAATGTTGAATAGAAAAGAGCGGATGCTTGTCTTGTTCCTGATATTTGAAAGAAAGCATTCAGTCTTTCACAACTGTGTATGATGTTAACTGTAGGTTTTTCATAGATGTAAGCTTTTTTTTTTAAAATTATGGGTGGGTATTGAATTTTGCCAAATGCTTTCTTTGTGTATATTGAGATGATCATATATATTCTCTTAGTTCTGTTAATATGGTAAGCTACATTGTTTGATTTTTGAATATTAAACCTATCTTGCATTCCTGGGATAAGTTCCACTTGATTATAGAAAAACCTTTAAGAAATTGAATTAGATTTGTTAATGTTTTGTTAAGAACTTTTACCCTTATGTTCATGAGGGACATTGGTCTATAGTCTTGCCTGTTTTGACATCAAGGTAATATTTGAGTTCATAAAATGAGATGGCAATTGATTTTTCTTCTTTTCCTGAAGAAGTTTGTGTAGGATTAACATTATTTCATCCTTAAATTGTGTGAAAAGAATTCACCATTTGGAGAATTTCATTCTCCGGGTTGCAAACTGGAGTTTCCATTTTGGTAAGGATTTTAATTAGGAGTTACTTTTGATATTTTTGTCATTTTTACCTGTTATCTCTTTAAAAGTTTCATTTCAACTGGTGGTCAAATTGGCATGCAGCTGTTCATAATCCTATTTTTAAAATGTCTGTAGGATCTGTAGTGATCTCTCTCATCTTCCATGATATTGGTAATTCTCTCTGGTGTTGTGTTATTGGAGTGAATGATATGGAAAGATAGGAAATGTGAGCACAGGATGAGGAATGCTTGCAGTTACAAGCACAGGGCGGGTGTTGTGACTGTTCAGTCGCTAAGTTGTACCTGACTGTGACCTCATGGACTGCAACATGCCAGGTACTCCTGTCCTTCACTATCTCCTGGAGTTTGCTCAGATTCACATCCATTGAGTCAGTGATGCTATCCAACCACCTCATCCTCTGCCACCTACTTCTCCATTTGCTTTCAATCTTTCCAGCATCAGGGCCTTTTTCAGTGAGTCTGCTCTTTGCATCAGGTGGCTAAAGTATTGGAGCTTCAACATCAGTCCTTCCAATGAGAATATTCAGGGTTGATTTCCTTTAGGATTGAATGGTTTGATCTCCTTACCATCCAAGGGACTCTCAAGAGTCTTCTCCAGCACCACAGTTTGAAACCATGAATTCTTCAGTGCTCAGCCTTCTTTTTGATCCAACTCTTACATCCATACACAACTGCTGGAAAAACCATAGCTTCAACTATATGGACCTTTGTTGGCAGACTGATGTCTCTGTTTTTTAATATACTGTCTAGGTTTGTCATAGCTTTCTTTCCAAGGAGCATCTTTTAATTTCATGGCAGCAGTCACCATCCAGTGATTTTGGAATGTAATAAAATATCTCTGCTGCCACTCTCCCACCTTCTATTCACAGTGAAGGGTTCTGAAAACATGTGGTCCACTGGAGGAGGGAATGGCAAAACCACTCCAGTATTCTTGCCACGAGAACCCCATGAACAGTATGAAAAGGCAAACCGAGGGGTGTAGTTAGTGGTAATGACAAGGAATTCAGCCATGGGAGTGGATGGCTGAGGTCTGGCAGAGGACAAGGTCCTTGAAGAATAGGAGGTCGGGGAGCTGAGAGGCCAGAGCATTGGAAGGAAATCTCCAAGAATACTGATGGGAAGAGTGGTGGAAAGACAGTGAGCCTAGGGTTGAACTCTTCAAGGAGCAAAGGAAGCAAGTCGGAAGATATGTATGAGGAGCCCCTGGGTAGTTTATTGACATAAGAAACAAAGGAGCTGGAGGCTTTAGGGTGGATGTAGGCAAATTGGCCTGTAAATAATGTCTGGGGAGAATTCTGCCCCCTCCCCTAGACTCAGTGGGAAGGTTTTAGGGGAGGTCATATCCTCAAGGGAGAGCCAGATATCCACCACAGAAGCAGGGTGACCCAGCTGATCAGAGAAGAGGGCGAGGGTCTGGGTTGCTGGCTGAGGGCAGCTGGAGTCCCAGGAAACATAGAGGACCATTTAGGGAAGCCTGAGGGTCTCACTTCACACACTGTTGGCTGAACCCAAGGTAGGCAAGGTGTGAGCAGGGAAGCTGGAAGAAAACTCAAGGAGCCATAGGAATTGCCGACATGTTTATTCTCTCTGGGCTGGTGCAGCTCTGTATTCTCTCATGGCTGACCCAGAGGACACAGCCATAAGGCAGCCTCAAGTGCTTTCCAGGTGGAGCTTATAGATGCATACAGACCAAAAATGGCCTGTGGCTGAGTATAGTCACGTGCATGGGCAGTACTATAGATGATCTCAGCTGTCACATAGCTTGCCATGTCATTATGTACAAAATGTGGGGCAAGAGAGCCTGACTGATGCCGTGTGCCATGTGCTGTTTCCCCATACTAAGAAAGAGGAATGCAAGAACGACAGGGAGCTGAGGGTCTGGGTGCCCAGCGGTGATCTGGGTTTAGCTTTGTGAGGTGAGCGAGACAAACAGGGATGGAGGCTTGGTGGGATCCTGTTGGACACTTCGCAACAGAGGACTTTCTGGGGCCCTCCTGGCCAGAAAATCCTTTCCATATCCCATCCTTGTTTGTAGGAAAAAGGCTTTCAGCTTCTTATACCTTCCAAACAGATACTCATTAGGAGAGTGAAGGAACTCCAAAAGAAACAAAAGTTCAGTGATGGGGTAGAGGCCTGGTTCCTCTCTGGGGATGTGTTAACAGTTTGCTACATATTCTGAGTTATTCCACAGGAACTAAGGCCCCCATCCAGGTGGAGGATGTAACTTCACGCTGAATTCTAGCACAGGGATCCCAGGCTCGTTGGAACCAGAAAGCCGATAATTGAGATTCCTGGACTAGCACCCTGTCCCGTCAACACCAACCAGTCAGAGGAGGGTCATACACACTGCCTCCTTCACCCCAAGTTTTATCTGTAAAGACTTTTCCCTGAAGCCTATCAGGGACTTTGGGTCTTTTGAGCATGAGGCACCCATTCCCCTTACTTGGCCCTTTCAATTAAGCCTTCCTCTGATCCAAGCTCTAGGTAGTTTGGTCTCAGTCACAGATACTTGGGTTCAACAACACTGGATTGGTGAGCCTCAGTGTTGAGGGGGCTCACACGTTGGTGGAGTTAATATTTGAGTTCCAGGCACCTTGGTAGGAAATATTTTCCCTTCGTCTCCACATTTGTTTCAACTTTGAGCAGATTGATGAGCTGCAGCTGCGGCTGGTTTTCTGAAGCCCAGGCTCCAGGGCCCACTGAGGATCCACAGCCGCCTGAGGCTGGCCCAATGCACTAGCGCTTCGCTGCTTCACCCGGCACATGGCGCCCTGCACGGCCTCCGCTGTGGGAAAGCCCCTGATGCCTAGCTCTCAGGCCCGTCTCTGCCCCAGCATTTCCTTCTGCTGCAAGTGTTACAGAGGTCTGCTCAGTGCTGGCGTTTCTTTTGCTTCACTATTCCCCTGCTCCTGTTAGGAAGGCTCAGTGAGTCTCTAACAGCTTAACCCTAAGTGGTCTGTTCTCTTAACCACTGCCTGCTGGAATTAAATGCTGTCCTTTCTTTTTTGCTGTCATTTAAAAGAGATAGTGTTTTTCATTTTGGCTTTGAAACCTCCCAGGGAGAAAGAAACTTAATGAGATCTGAGTGTGCTCAAGTCATGTAATCGCTGATTACACAAGTCATGACCACCCTCACCTTCCTGTCAGGCCATCCCACCCGGGAGAGGGTCCCGTCGGGCCAGCATGCCATGTCGAGCCTGGTCTGACTGTCACTAGCCTGTCTCACTCTATGGTTAGTCTTGTTTGTGCTGCACCTTCCTTTGTGCATGCTAAGCCGCTTCAGTTGTGTCCAACTCTTTGTGACTCTATGGACTGTAGCCCACCAGTCTTCTCTGCCCATGGGATTCTCCAGGAAGAACACTGGAGTGAGTTGCCATTTCCTCCTTCAGGGGATCTTCCCAACCCAGGGACTGAACCCTGCATCTCCTGAGCTGGCAGGCGGGTTCTTTACCACTGGCGCCTCTTGGAGAGCATCCTCCCTCAGTGTCCCTTACACTGGTTTCATGAGCCAATATGTGCGTTCCCTCGGGACATAGACCCCATCTTATCTCCCCTCAGAATGACTGCATCATTTTACGTGAATTCCTGGCATTCCTCCCTTAAGGTGGTCCAGTTTCCCTAGCTCTCTGTCCCAGTGGTCCTCTCAGTCTACAGCTGTTAATGTATTATTCCCCCAACTGTTCTCACCACAGAGCTTAACAGATATAGGTTTAAAAGAGCACCTCTCAGAGTTTCCCAGAGTCCAGCTACTTCTAGTGAAGTCGTTCCCGTCTTCTCTCTCATTTTTATCTGTTAGATTTCACCAAATGCCAGCCCTGTTTTCTGACCTGACCTGCTGCTAGGTCACTTCAGTCATGTCCGACTCTGTGTGACCCCATAGACTGCAGCCCACCAGGCTCCCCTGTCCCTGGGATTCTCCAGGCAAGAACACTGGAGTGGGTTGCCATTTCCTTCTCCAATGCAGGAAAGTGAAAAGTGAAAGGGAAGTCACTCAGTCGTGTCTGACCCTTCACAACCCCATGGACTGCAGCCCACCAGGCTCCTCCGTCCATGGGATTTTCCAGGCAAGAGTATTGGAGTGGGTTGCCATTGCCTTCTCCGGTTTTCTGACCTAGTAACAGGTAAAACTCCCACTTTCCTACTCCATTTCCTCCATTCTCTATGTCAGCCTGTCTGATCTTCTGAGATTTCAGCTTTCCTTCAAAGTATTACTGAGCCAGGACTCACTACCTAACCCATATAGAGGCCAAAGTTTGAGGGAAAAAAAGAGAGCTTTATTTTGAGGTTAATTAACATGAGTGACAGGACTCCAAAATCTGTCACCTGGATCTGGGTCCTGAGCTTAAATTTAAAGGGTTAGAGGAATTTCGAACTTGGAAGCTGATTGGCTAGCTTTGAATTAGTCCATATGAGTCACTGGTGCTGCTGGAAGCCAGATTTTCCTGTCGAAGGACTTCTTAAAGGGCTCCAGTTCTAGTTTTTATTTCTTGGATTAAAGGTTCTTGGTTCTGAGATCATTCAGGATCCTGGGGTTCCCTCTTGCACATGTGCCATGTGGTTTCTGTAAAATAACTCCAGGTCTGATTAATCAACAACCAACTTAAAGAGGCAAAACCAGTTTGAATTTTATATGGTCAATGTTTTATATGCTGTGTTAAACAGAAATCTGTCTCCTTCTATTAATTGGCTTTATTTTCATTTTTAATCTTCCACTACCCTGAGTGTGAGAATGAGGCTTGTTTTTGAAACTGCTCTTCTTCCTTGATTTCTTGAGAAAAACCTGGTTCCTAAAAGTCAGAAGATTTCATGCACAGGCCTTTTATGTTGCCATCTTATTCTCTGGTTTTATAATAATTCCACTGAACTGTTTTTCTTTCTGTCTCACCCAAGAGGATGCTGTATTGTCTTTAAAATAAGGTCCCCCATTCTTCTTTGTTCCTTCATTAATAAACACTATTTTCTCTATCTCTTTTATACTTTAGTAAAACTTTATTACACAAAAGCTCTGAGTGATCAAGCCTCATCACTGGCCCTGGATTGAATTCTTTTCCTCCAGAGGCCAAGAATCCTGGCATCTTTTGTGGTTCAGCAGCAACCTTTCATCTTGGGGCTCGTCCGGTATTCTTCAGGACAAGTTAAGGATGCTTGGAGCTCTAGTTCTTTGTTCTCCTAGCAAATATGTTTTCTGCTGTACTTTACTATCTCTACAGTGTGTTTGTGTGAATGAATGCCACTCCCTGTGTAAAGCAAGTGAGGAGCCCTCCTCTGTGGTTCCCCAGTAGCCTCATACAGCTTATGGCAGAAATGCAGTCAGGAGTTTATACCAACCTGCCAATGGACTTCCCTGGTGGCTCAGACGGTAAAGCATCTGCCTACAATGCAGGAGACCCAGGTTCAATCCCTGGGTCCGGAAGATATCCTGGAGGAGGAAATGGCAACCCATTCCAGTATTCTTGCCTGGAAAATCCTGTGGACGGAGGAGCCTGGTAGCAAAGAGTCAGATACGACTAAGTGACTTCACTTTCACTATCACTCACAGATGAGACCATAGTCTGGGTCCTTGAAACTCCAAACCACCGTTGGAGTTTATGTCTTCAAATCAGAGCCTTGGCTGAGACTCTTGAGCCTGTGGTGACCCTACAAGAAGTTAAATTCAGTGTTCACCACCTAATCTCTTGGCACCAAGGACAATTTAAGACAGTCTAAGAGGAGAACTGAATGCAGGGCAGCTCATCTTGTCCTTGATCACCTCTGTCTGGTGCAATAATTTAAAACCAGAACCACACTGCTCCTCTCCAGTGACATGAAACTAAGCCCTGTCAGTGCACATGGACTGGAAATGAGGACTTCTGGCCATGTGACTTCAGTATAAACTGGCAGGACCACTCTGTAAAGCTGCAGTATTTAGTGAAACTTAGTGGCCATCTGCCCTTCAATGTAGTAGTTGCTGTCTAGACAAAATTCTCATGTAAGGGAACGTGAAAACATTGTTCCTGGAGAGGAGTTGGAAGCAGCCAAGACTCCTCCATTAAGAGATGGATAAATCAAGTGCAGCCCAAGAAATATGCTGCTGCTAAGTGGCTTCAGTCATGTCCAACTCTGTGCAGTCCCACAGATGGCAGCCCAGCAGGCTCCTCCATCCATGGGATTCTCCAGGCAAGAGTACTGGAATGAGGTGCCATTGCCTTCTCTGAAGAAATATGACACACAGCCAAATGTTACAAGCTAAAACTAGATGATTATCATGCAGCATAGAAGGCTCCTTAAGACATAATGTTGAATGAGAAAAGAAACAGGTACTGTCTATGCAAACTAAAATAATGCACACAAAACTCACAAAAAATCTTATAAGGATATTTATAATTCCAATAATATATATCAAATACTTTAGAATAAGGTTGTAATGGAAGGGGGAGAGAGTGAGAGTGGAAATTAGGGATTTATATTAAGCATTTTTTGGTTTTGATGTTCATTTATTGCAGATCTCCTCAGAGTTTTTGGTACATTGTGCATCTCCAGGAGGACCACACAATATGAACCACTTCTGAAACATACTTTCTTAGAAAGCTTTACTTTTGTGGAAATCTAGCATCCTGAGAATCATAGTTGGGGACTACTGTGATGGAAGAAGATAAGCTGGTACGTGAAACAAGCAAGAAAATCTTGGCTCACAGAGGAGGGACTTCAGGAATTCATCTGGCCATTTCTCAACTTTCATTAAGGAAGGTGTTGTCAATGACGCAAAGACACATATGGAGAACTGAAAATAGGACTTTGGTCTTCTTTCGTGTAAGACAGCATTCTACTACATGGTGATATTTTCTGTAAATGCTTAAGTAAGCATTGTAAAAATTATATTAACTATACTCTGTTAACTCTAGTATGTGATCTGTAGCATTACATTTTATGGCATTACATTTACTTTTTGATTTTTTTTCTTTAAAAATTTCTGGTTTTTTCTTTATAGAATAAACACAATGGTGTTAGCTTTTATGGTTGGAAGTTAGCCTATTTTTATGCAAGTT
>SJYC01048477.1:0-14784 GCA_006408675.1 Madoqua kirkii | reverse complement strand
TACAGGGTCATCATTACTATCTTTCTAAATTCCATATATATGTGTCAGTATACTGTATTGGTGTTTTTCTTTCTGGCTTACTTCACTCTGTATAATCGGCTCCAGTTTCATCCATCTCATTAGAACTGAGTCAAATTTATTCTTTTTAAGGGCTGAGTAATACTCCATTGTATATATGTACCACAGCTTACTTATCCATTCATCTGCTGATGGACATCTAGGTTGTTTCCATGTCCTGGCAATTATAAACAATGCTGCAATGAACATTGGGGTACATATGTCTCTTTCAATTCTGGTTTCCTCAGTGTGTATGCCCAGCAGCCAGATTGCTGGGTCACAAGGCAGTTCTATTTGCAATTTTTTGAGGAATCTCCACACTGTTTTCCATAATGGCTGTACTAGTTTGCATTCCCACCAACAGTGTAAGAGGGTTCCCTTTTCTCCACATCCTCTCCAGCATTTATTGCTTGTAAGAAATATGGAATGCTTCATGAATTTGCGTGTCATCCTTGCGCAGGGGCCATGCTAATCTTCTCTGTATCGTTTCAACTTTAGTATATGTGCTGCCGAAGCGAGCACTCTCTATTGTCTTGATGTGAGGTGTGCATCAGGCTTAAAATCTTTTTCCTTTTAACTCCTTTGTCTTCTTGCCCTTGGAGAGGAGGAAATGGCACAGAATACTCCTTCTGCTAAAGACGGTGGAATCAGAAAGGCAAAGTGAGAGTTACCTTCGGCTCCCCTGAGCTGCCTCCCCCACACGCAACCTCAGCTCTCCCGGCCCGACAGTGTCTTCATCTCCTCTTTTAGCTGTGACTTTAGTCATCCGGGTGCCAAGCACAAAGACCTAAATTATCAGTGTGAGCAAGTTCAACCTACACATTTCAGCTCCAGTCTCTTAAAGACCCCGGTGCTTCCTTGAGAGACAGTCCTGAAGGGGCAGCACTGAACGAGGGCATGAGATGGGGGCCCGGCCAGCCTGAGGGAGCACTTTGCTGACCAGTCACTGCTGTGCCTGGTGGGACAGGGGGTCAAGGATGTCCAGGTCCCTGAGAAAAAGTCAGGTCCTCCAGGATGGAGAAGTGAAGAGAAATAAAGGAAGAACATACTAGAAAACATTCTCATGATACTAGGTCACATCTACCTATACTTTTTAATACTTTGCAGAACTCTTTCCTACTATCTTACTTAACCCTCACAAGCCCCAGGCAAGATTGCCATTAATATGGCAGTCCTCCTGGGGAGTTAACTGAGGGGAAGAAGTAAGAGAATCAGTAACAGAGCTGGAGACTCAAAGTCAGTTCTTTTAAAAAAGGCCATATGATATTATTATATGTGGAATCTAAAATATAACACAAATGAACTTACCTACAAAACAGAAATGGACTCGCAGACATAGAGAAAAAACTTCTGGTTGCCAAGGGGGAAAAGTGGAGGGGGAGGGACAAACTGAGAGTTTGGGATCAGCAGGTGCAAACTCTTAGGACGCAGAAGCAACAAGGTCCTACTATATAGCACAAGGAACTATACTCAATATCTCGTGCTAAACCATAATGGTAAAGAATATGTAAAAAATATATAGATATATATTCACCTATCTATATGTATATGTTTACCTATCTATCTATATATATTTACCTATGTATATATATGTGTGTGCTCGTGTGTGCTAAGTCACTTCCGTTGTGTCTGACTCTTTGTAACCCCATGGACTGTAACCAGCCAGGCTCCTCTGTCCATGGGATTCTCCAGGCGAGCATACTGGAGTGGGTTGCCATTTCCTCCTCCAGGGGATCTTCCCAGGGATGGAACTCGTGTCTCATGTTTCCTGCGCTGACAGGTGGGTTCTTTACCACTACCACAACCTGAGAAGGATATATATATATAACTGAATCACTTTGTTGCACAGTGAAAATTAACACAACATTGTAAATCAACTATATGTTAATAAGTTTTACTTATGTATACTATGCTATTCTGTATATGTGTGTGGATTCTCAGGTGACTTCGTGGTAAAGAACCTGCCTGCCAATGCAGAAGATACAAGAGATGCGGGTTTGACCCCTGGGTCAGGAAGGTCCCCCGGAGGAGGAAATGGCTACCCACTCCAGTATTCTTGCCTGGAGAACCCCGTGGACAGAGGAGCCTGGTGGGCTATAGTCCTTGGGGTGGCAGAGTTGGGCATGACTGAGCCTATATGGTATATGTACTATACATGTATACATAGAATGTATATACACATTTACGTGTGTGTATGCTTATGTATAGATTGATCTACCTATATCTATTGATCTATCATATATGTGTGTGCATTAGGCCTTGTTTTAAACCTCTTGTTTTAAATCTCTTGTTTTAAACCACTGAGTCCTCCTCATAGCTCTGGGGAGCTAGTTCAGATAAGGACACTGAGGCAGAGAGAGAACATTGCCTAAGGTCACACAGTGCCCAGGTGGCAGAGCTGAGGTCTGACCTACACCATCCAATGTGCTCTCCACGACCCCATGCTGCCTGCCTCCAGGCCCGCCGTGTTGGTGAGTTTCAGGTTTGATTTCTGGGCACAGACTGCGCTCCAGTCCTGGCTCACGTGGCTCCAGCCTGCCATCCGTGGGCTGCCTTCTCCTGCAGGGGCTTCCCTTCCCGCCGTCACGGCAGCCTCCCCACTGTCAGTCTCCGAAACACTCCACAGTGTGTCTCGCTCTCAGGCCTGGCTCCTGTTTCCACTGCTGCCATGGTGGGGTCCCAGGAGGAACTGGAGACGCATATGGATTTTATCAGCCTTTGGATTTTCGAAGAGCGATGAGTGTTGATTTACCAGCTTCTCTACATGTTGATGTGGTCTTCTAAAATCGTTGTGGATATATTTATGTGGAAATCTTCCAACTAAAGAATATACTGGAATACAAAGAAATTTGCTGCCAATATTGTTTCATTGCAAAGCGACACTGAAACAGGTCTGCGTAAATATTTAGATTTCTCTTGAAATGTGACAGACTCATGACATGGTAATTAATTTTACTGTAGACTGAATTCAGAATGACTTTGGTAATATATGAGTAGGTGTGTAAAATGTTTATAGGGCTTTGAAAAATAAGCCCAAGGCTTAAATGAAACCTTAACCAGACAACCGAGGAAGAATAAAATTGCAATTCTAATTTTGCTGGTAGAATTTCTGTGGGAAGCAAGGCATTTTAGTAATTGGTATTCATTGCAGAGAATAATCATATATTTTATGTACTGTTAGACTATTGGGAAACTTCAAACGTACTTACTTTTGAAGAAATGCATGCATTGAGCAATGGTTAAAAAAGAAAGGCTAAGTTTAGAAAATTGGCTTTGGTTTACGGCAAAGGCTGCAAGGAACACGTATTTCCTAGCTCTCTACAGGAGGCTAAAGGGTAGTGGCTCATCTGAGGCCTCCAATTTTGGGCGCTTCTTTCTCTCACCCCCACATTGAATCTGTCAGTAAATCCTGTACTTTCTACCTTAAAAAAGATATTTCGAATCTGGCTACTTCTCGCCACCTCCCCCTCTCCTTACCACCTGGTGGAGGCCCCATCATCTCTTATCTGGGCTACTATAACACCCGCTTCCCGGTCTCCCCACTTCCTAACTCCCCCTTCCCCATGGGCATGGCAGCAGCATGACTGAGTTAGAGCGTAAGTGAGTTCATGTCGTTCCTCTTCCTCCGTTGACTTGTCTCACTCAAACTATAGGCCAAATAAATTCGCAACCAACAGCCCCATTGTATCTGGCTCTTTCCTTGTTTCCTGTCAGTCTTTCCCTGCTCATGGTTCCCAGTCCCCGCCACCCTCCCTGTCTCAGGTCTGCAGCTTTGGTCCCTCTATCTGGCAAGCTCTTCCTCCAGTATTCTCCTGGCTCCATCCTCTCCTCCTGCAGGTTATATATCCGTGTTGCCTTCTCAGTGAAACCTCACCTGACTGTCCTTTTAACACGTGTAACCCACCTCCCACCCCCACCAAACTCCCTGTCTCCCTTGTCTGCTTTACTTTTTTCTTTATCATTTATCACTATCTGGTGGGCTTCCCAAGTGGCGCTAATGATAAAGAACCTGCCTGTCAATGCAGGAGACATAAGAGACACAGGTTCTATCCCTGAGTTGGAAAGGTCCCCTGGAGGAGGGCATGGCCACCCACTCCAGTGGGTTCTTGGTTGGAGAATCTCACCGACAGAGGAGCCTGGAGGGCTACAGTCCGTGGGGTCGCAACATGACTGAAGCGACTGAGCATATACTATCTCACATTATACATTTTATTTATTTTGTCTTAAATGTAAGCTCCATGAGGTCATGAATTTATGTCTGTTTTGTTCACTGTTGTATATCCCATGTCTATTGATAGAATAATATCATGTATGTCATGGACATAAGAGAAAACACATTATTATAGGATGGATGGAAAATAATTTTCATCACTGCTCTGTAAGGGATGTGCTAAGTCCCTTCAGTTGTGTCCAGCTCTTTGTGACTCCATGGACTATAGCCTGCTCTGTCCATGGGATTCTCCAGGCAAGAACCCTGGAGTGGCTAGCCATTCCCTTCTCCAGGGGATCTTCCCAAACCAGGGATCAAACCCGGGTCTCCTACATTGCAGGCCAATTCTTTACTGTCTAAGCCACTAGGGATGGAGAAGGCGATGGCATCCCACTCCAGTACTCTTGCCTGGAAAATCCCATGGACAGAGGAGCCTGGTAGGCTGTGGTCCATGGGGTCACGAAGAATCAGACAAGACTGAGTGACTTTCTTTTCACTTTTCACTTTCATGCATTGGAGAAGGAAATGGCAACCCACTCCAGTGTTCTTGCCTGGAGAATCCCAGGGACGGGGGAGCCTGGTGGGCTGCCGTCTATGGAGTCACACAGAGTCGGACACGACTGAAGTAACTTAGCAGCAGCAGCAGCCACTAGGGAAGCCCTGTGTAAGGGATAGGGGTTCTGAAATAGGAGCCAGATGCTTAGTGAATGTTCCAGAAGGGACCACTGAAGGGGTATGGAAACCTCTGGAATTTCAGTGTATGATCTGCAGAATGATGGGTCACTGGTCAGACTACTACGGAATAATAGCAGATGTAGCAGAATCAAAGGCGCTAACTAGGAATGACGTTATAAAACTGATTCTGGAAGTCAGGATGACCGAGTGGTCTAAGGCATTGCATTCGGGTTGCAGTCTTCCCTCAAGGCATGGGTTCGAGTCTCTCTTCTGATAGTACCTTGGTTTTAGGGCTTCCCGAGTGGTGCTAGTGTAAAGAACCAGCCTACCAATGCCAGAGACACAAGAGATGCAGTTTCAGTCCCTGGGTCTGGATGATCCCCTGGAGGGGGGCACAGCAACCCACTCCTATATTCTTGCCTCGAGAATGCTACGGACAGAGGAGCCTGGGGGGCGGGTTACAGTTCATGCAGTTGCAAAGACATGACTGAAGTGACTTAGCACATCGAAAAATATCAATAAAATTGCTCAGTGATTGAGCAGTTATATAATCTTACACAGTAATATGCATATTTACTGAGAAATTACCCTGAGCTAAGTGCTTTAGTTACAGCATCAGATCTTTACAGGTTATTCTAATTAACCCCAAGAATGTATTCATTTAACAACATTTATTGAGCACCTCCTATACCAGACACCATGCTAGGCACTGAGGCTGCAAAAATGTATTGGTGCTGCCTCAAGGAACCTACAATCTTGTGAAAGAGACAAATGCAAACACATCAACATTGCAGCCAATGATAATATGTGTTGTGGAGTAGGATAAGACATAACTCCATCACAAGATCTGTGGGAAAAAGAAACAATAACTTTTTGTTATCCCCTTCCCCAATTATGTATGGTTATTTTTTAATTTTCCTCTTTTGCCTTATGAATAGATTTTTCCTGAGAGGTCAGTTAGCCTACAGCCACTATTTTTATTTTCAATGCTCAGAAATTGGATGAATGGCTGTCCTGTGGCTAAAGGTGAGGGAGAGCTGAATCAAAACCTCGTGCATCGCGTCCTTTCCCTTCTAGAGATTTTACCAAAGTCTTTGTTGCCGTGATGCGAAGTTTGAGGTCTCTGTAAGTGACCTGACTCAGAGGAGGATCAAAACCCCACCAACCGACCCATGGACGTGGCCCCCAGTGGCACCTCAGACTATAAGGACATGGCCCTGGTTCCCAGGGAGGGGACTAAGCAGCTCAGGAAGTGCAAAATGATGCATCAGGGATACACGAAGGAAATATTGGAATGTCTGAATGTATCTTAACTAAAAATAAGGCATGAGTCAAGCTTTGATTACGTTTAACACAAAGAGTGATCCATTCTTGCTTGTTAGGTCTGTGTGTCTGTTGGTCCCACGCACATAGACCATAAGGGGTCACCTAAGGCACACTGAGTGTCACACGTACACACATACACATGCACATGCACTCACACAGCTGCGGATTATACCTTCTTTCACTTGTCTGCTTTCAAAATGCTATAATATTCTTCTTTGTGCTCCTTGTGAGGATATATAGATTGCACGGTTTCGTTTTAATTAAATGAACCCTCACCAAACGGCTTAAGAACGCTGCAAACAAAAAGAGTGTGTTGAAGATAATAAGTCCAAGTGGACAGGGAAGCCTAGTGTGCTGCAGTCCATGGGGTCACAAACAGTTGGACGTGACTAAGAGACTGAACTGAACAGGAAAATAGCACTGTCCCTAACCTGATATATGCTTATTGTCAAATATATCATGAAAGTAGAGACAGAGACCATCTAATCAGATCAGACTATAAAGTTGGCAGAAACAGTGTTGAAGTTATCAAGAAGACATTGCCTTGTTCTCCACTGGCATTTATGATAAACCTCACTCGAAGTGTATATTAAGCCTTGTGATATTAGCTAGTGGTAGAAGTATGTGTGCTAAGCCCCTTTAGTCGTGTGCTATTCTTTGCTACCCCATGGACTGTAGCCCGCCAGGCTCCTCTGTCTATGGGATTCTTTTGGCAAGAATACTGGAGTGGACAGCCATTCTCTTCTCCATGGGATCTTCCTGATGCAGGGACTGTAGCCGGGTCTCTCACTTTGCAGGCAGATTCCTTACTGCCTGAGCCATCACTTACCTATAATTTGTAGATAAATAAATATAGTACTTATATTAGGTACATGTACAAATATTTTTACTGCTCAAGTTATATGATTGAAAAAAATTGAAGGTCACTGTTTTAGGGAACTAGTCTTGCTTTAAGAAATTCTGGCCCTTTGAGATAACATTCTCTGTCATGTGGGCAGAAGCAGATGGCTATTTTGTGTGGACCTGAGATCAAGGACTTGTTGCTTATTTACTTACAAGCTGGATTTTTTAAAACAGCGTTTTCTGTATGCTGGTGTTCCCTGAAGAAGTTTCTTGTGTGCTATGAACCTTTAGAGAAATAATCCCATATTTTGTAACAAATAACCATTTTATACTTTACAGTAATGGGAAATTCTGAAAATAGTTTTGTATAATTTTTTCTTCATCTTGTGAGATTTAATTTATATTTTTAAAGCCTCCTGTCTCCTATACATGTTATTTTTGTTTGTGTCTTTTCTTAGTCTGACAATGATTTTTCTTTCTGGGGAAGAAAATTTACATAACTGCTCCACGTGTAAAACAGTGTTGCTTGGTGAATCATGGTCACAAAAAGTTCCTTTAGAGCCTGTGAATAACTCTCTGCCTTAGGCAAATTTTTTTTTTTTCCTTTTTGTGACGCAGGCCTCTTTGACATTCCAAACCCAGAAGTTCCCCTCTGGCCTGGCCTCTGTTCTCCAAAGGCCAAGTCAGGGGTTAGAGGCTTTTCCAGCTGTCTTCTGGCCCTTGAGAATGATAACTGAGAACAGACCTCTGGGAACAGGGCAACAGGTCGCCTATGGGCCTTCCTTGAACCTTGTAAAGCAGGTGCCACTTAATTCTATGAGTTGAAAGTTAGCATGGCACCAATCTCCTGCCTGGAATCCTAATCAGGGCATAATGCTTTGCTGCCAGTCTGTTCAAGTGTCTTTCCACGAGCTGTGGGGATTTCAGTGGTGAGTCACTCAATTTAGGCTCTGCCGTGTGGGCATATGACTTATCCTCATTGTTTATCAGTTTTCTCATCTGTAAACTGGGGAGACTAATGCCTACTTCACGGACTTGTTGTGAAAGATGAAATGAGAATCCGTACAATGCATTTAGCATAATAGATATAAGTTGTCAGAAATGTGCATTATTGTCATCATTGTCATGCACTAGATATCCAAACTCATTCTCCAGCTGAATAAGTGGGGAATGGGGACTTAATGACTAAAGTAGAATTAAAATTTGACTATACCTATTTCGAGGAATGACCATCTCCCACCCTGAAAGAGGATAACAGGGTCTCACACTATTTTTCTCACTTAAAACAACCTAAACATAATTTATAAAAATGCGCTTATGGGAGCAGATAGACTTGCACTCATATAGCAACTCTGCCACTTACGTGATCTTGGGCAAGTCACTTAGTCTCTGTGACAGTCTGCATAGGGGTTTTCACCAGTAATATTGAATCTGATGGACTGCTTTGTGGTCCAGTGGTTAAGGATCCACCTGGCAATGCAGGGAACACAGGTTTGATACCCATTCGGGGAACTAAGATCCCACATGCCACAGGGCAAGCCGGCATGCCACAACTAGAAGAAGATCCTGGATGTCACAACTAAGACCCGATGCAGTCAAATAAATAAATACATAAAATAAAAATATATTGAAAAAATATTGAATTTTAGAGCATGATAAAAGCATGATACCAGAAGAGTATCTGGCAGTTAGTGGGATCCCCACACATTGTTCCTAGTCCCTTTCTTTTTTAAGAATTTATTAGTTTGTTTGTGCCAGGTTTGGGGCTTCCGAGGTGGCACAGTGGTAAAGAATCCGCCTATCAATGCAGGAGACAAAGGAGGTGTAGGTTTGATTCCTAGGTCAGGAAGATACCCTGGAGTAGCAAATGGGGGCCCATTCCAATTTTCTTGCCTGGAAAATCCTACGGACAGAGGAGCCTGGCAGGTGATAATCCATGTTGTCGCCAAGAGTCAGACACGACTGAGCGACTATGCTACACACATGCACGCTCTAGGTCTTACTTTCGGCTTGTGGGATCTAGCTCCCTGACCAGGAACTGAACCTAGGTCACCTGCACTGGGACTGCGGAATCTTTGCCACTGGGCCACCAGGGAAATCCCCTTACTCCCTCTCTTAATAGCTATTAAATAGATCCAGTGCTTGATTTAGGCTTGATTTATTTACATAGGCTGTAAAAAAATGAGGATATCTTTATTGTCTTAAGTAAGGCACACTGTGATACTGTGATATAAGAAGAAAGGTATATTTGGCTTTTGTCTTTGGAAAGTATTTCCTTGGGTTCTGTGAGTCATTATAGCAAATCATCACATCCAAGGAAGGGGTAGTGGGAACCCTTGATTTGTAGCCAAGTTGGACAGAAGTGTGGGTAAACTGGGGACCCACTACGTGCACTGTCATCTGACATGGAGACAGTCTTGTGGGAAGGAGCCCTTAACCTGTGGGCTCTGCACTAACTCCAGGTAGTTAGGATCAGAACTGCATTAAATTGCTGGGAGCCCAGTTGGTATCTGCAGAGAATTGGAGAATTTCCTGGTGTGGAAAATACTCATTTGGTGTCAGAAGTATTGTGAGCAGAGTAATAGTTTTCATTTACCTGTTAGGAACCTCCAATTAGATGGAGATACCTGTAGACATGGATTAAAAAAATAAGCACTTACTGAATCCTATTATGGGGCCTCCCGGGTGGCATAGTGGTGAAGAACTCACCTGCCAATGCAGGAGACACAGGGGATGCTGGTTCCATCCCTGGGCTGGGAAGATCCCCTATGGAAGGGCATAACAACCCACTCCAGGATTCTTGCTTGGAGAGTCCCAAGGACAGAGGAGCCTGGCGCGCTACAGTCCATAGAGTCGCCAAGAGTCAGACACGACTGAGGCGACTTCGCGTGCATGCACACACCCTGCTATGTGCCATGCTCTGGTTAGGCAATTTGTAATTTCATGGATGATTTAAAACTGTGGAGAACATATTAATGACACAATTTTATAGATGAGAGAACTGAGTTTAGAGAATTTAATACTTTGTCTTAAGTCAATCTAGTGATGGAAAGTCCACTGTTCTGACCTCCTGCTTCCTTGCACCATCCCAGATCTCTGGACCAGCAGATCCTAGATCTCTAAAAGAAGATCTCCCCTCCAGTTACAGGCACTGGTAGTTAAACCAGAACCAGCAGGATGAAGTGGTCATTTGGAACTCTTCCACAAAACCTGGAGGACACCTTGTGTCACCAACAGAGCCCTGGGGGCCTTTGGTAAGGGGAATGTGCTTTAGTTTCCCCGGCTCCCAAACACAATGAGTTCTAAGCCACAGTCATCCCGCCAAAGCTTCTGTCTAGCTCTCTTATTACCAACCCGTTGCCGGCCCTATTTGATCCTTTTGTGGGAGAATTCAGGGTCAGTTCTTTTATTGGGCACAGAGTCTTACTGTCAGGACCACAGACAGCAGTTCTCTGGGATTCCAAGGATGAAAATTCAGTTGGCAATCCAGGGCAGACTGTCAAGAGGAAAGATGGAGACAGAAACCTCTGTAATGACCACTAGCTATTAAATTTGACCACCGTCTGAAATCAATACCCCCTCAAATTAATCCCAGACTGCCTAAATCAGTTACAGTCTGCTACAGTTTATATCACACAGGAGCCACTGGGAGGTACAGGGGAGAAGGGTGTGGGAAGGTGAAGAGCACGGGATCATGTTGGGACCCGGGCAGACATCCCTACCTACACTCCTGGGATTGCTGCAGGATGGAATTCTCAGCCTTCTTTTTCAAAATGAAAAAACCTTTTTCTTATGATTTTAAAATAATGCATAATAATAATGCCTATGTGTTTAGTTGCTAAGTCATGTCCAACTCTTTGCACACCTGTGGACTGTAGTCTGCCAGGCTCCTCTGTCCGTAGCATTTTCTAGGCAAGAATACTGGAGTGGGTTGCCATATTCTCCTCCAGGGAAACTTCCCAACCCAGGGACCAAACCCATATCTCCTTTGACTCCTGCATTGGCAGGCAGATTCTTCACCACTGAGTCACCTGGGAAACTCATATATATATATATACTTGATAAATTATGCCTATATAGATTGGCTGTGTCATGCAGCCAATATATATGAGGGATCCTACTCCCCCTACCTAGGATCGAGTCTTGGCATCCCATAGTGAAAGCACTGTCTTAACCCCTGGACCACCAGGGAAGTCCCAGCATTGTTATTCAGTCACTAAAGTTGAGTCTGACTCTTTGTGACCCCATGGACTGCAGCCTACCAGGCTTCCCTGTCCTTCACTAGCTCCGAGTTTGTTCCAATTCACATCCACTGAGTCAGTGATACTATTTAACCATCTCATCCTCTGTCACTCTCTTCTCCTTTTGCCTTCGATCTTTCCCAGCATCAGGGTCTTTTCCAGTGAGTTGGCTCTCCACATCAGGTGGCCAAAGTGTTGGAGTTTTGGTGCCAGCATCATTCCTTCCAATGCATAATATTACTATTGTTTTAAAATCAGACATTAGGCAATGTTTAAACAAGCAAATGAAAATCTCATGCTTACTCCTGCCAATTTGTAATAACATTCTGGGTAAACCCTTCCAAATTCTTTGCTGTTCATATACCTCTAGTCCTCAGCAGTTGTTTTAAAAACAGGACTATATTTTGTAATTTTATTTTATCACTTCTAATATCAATGTATCATAAATATCTGTCTGAAAGAATATAGATTTCTGTTGCAGTTTTAATGGATTTGAGATGTACCATAATTTACTTAGCCATTCCTCTCTTTTAAACGGTTTCCAATTGCCATCGTTATACAGAAAGTGGCAACACACACACTGGCACGTTTTCTGTAAATACTTTATCCTGTGGTCATTAACCCTGAACCTGAAATTCCACAAGACTCCAAGGACCTCAGTCTTACCTATGTGCACCTCTTTGATAAATTATGGCAAAACGTTCACTCACTCAACAGATATTTTTTGGGTGACCATGTTGTTCCAGGCACAAGCCTATGCTTGATGGATATGAAGTGAGTAAAACAGATGAAACCTCTGCCCTCAGAAAGCTCACATTTAGAGGGATGAAATTAATAATAAAATAAATGATATTGCATAAGAAGATGGCAAGTGTAAAAGAGAAAAATTAGAAAAGGAGGTTTTCATCTATAGTAATTCAGCATTTATACTCTCTATCATATGCTATTCAGTTTAATTCACTAAACATCCGTTGAGCACCCACATTATGTTCTAGGTAACTGTCCTAAATGAATGGGCAGGTAGAAATGAAATATGAGCCCTAGTGTAGATAAGCTCACAATTATTTTCTTGCTTATGACTTAACCATCTCATGTGTGTATATTTGATCTTCACAACTAGATTAGAAAATCCTTGAGGACAAGAGTCCATGTTTTATACTTTTCTTGTGTTCTCTTAAACTTTTAGTATAATGTTTTTGTTTATAGAATTAATGGTCAGTAAATGGTTGTTATGGATTTGTGAAATAGAAATGATGTTTGTGGCTTTGAGAGATGACAAACTGGGTTCTTATGCGTCAAAAAGGATTCAAGGTGAAAAAAAGGCACTAGTTAATATCCAAGGTTAATGAGAAAGCCACCTATTCAGATCATAGTGTTGGCATTAAAAAAATAATTCCTCTAAATCATGGATCATCTAATTAAATATAGTAATATAGATATTTTAATGTCACATAGAGTGACTCATTGGAAAAGACTCTGATGCTGGAGGGATTGGGGGCAGGAGGAGAAGGGGACAACAGAGGATGAGATCGCTGGATGGCATCACCGACTCAATGGACCTGAGTTTGAGTGAACTCTGGGAGTTGGTGATGGACAGGGAGGCCTGGCGTGCTTCGATTCATGGGGTCGCAAAGAGTCAGACACAACTGAGCGACTAAAATGAACTGAAGAGTGATTTTAGCACTGTTTTGGAAATGTGGTTGAACAAGTAATACTGTTTTTAAAGAAAAGCAAACCAAGTAGAGAAGTATGCTGGCTTTTCATCTGGCTCTTTGTGGAGTGTTTAAACTGCCCCTACATCCAACAAGGATAAAGAGGAGAGTGAAAAATCTGGCTTAAAACTCAACATTCAGAAAACTAAGATCATGCTTCTGGTCCCAGCACTTCATGGCAAATAAAGGGGGAAACAATGGAAACGGTGAAAGACTATTTTCTTGGGCTCCAAAATCACTGCAGATGGTGACTGCAGCCATGAAATTAAAAGAGGCTTGCTCCTTGGAAGAAAAGCCATGACCAACCTAGGCAGCATATTAAAAATCAGAGACATTATTTTGCCAACAAAGGTCCATATAGTCAAAGATATGGCTTTTCCAGTAGTCATGTATGGATATAAGAGTTGGACCATAAAAGCTAAATGCTGAAGAATTGATACTTTTGAAGTGTGGTGCTGGAGAAGACTTTTGAGAGTCCCTTGGGCTGCAAGGAGATCAAACCAGTCAATCCTAAAGGAAATTAACCCTGAATATTCATTGGAAAGATTTATGTTGAAGCTGAAGCTCCAATACTTTGGCCATCTGATGCGAAGAGCCAACTCATTGGAAAAGACCCTGATGCTGGGAAAGATTGAGGGCAAGAGAAGGGGACGACAGAGGATGAGGTGGTTGAATGGCATCACTGACTCAATGGACATGAGTTTGAGCAAGCTCCGGGAGGTGGTCAAGGGCGGGGAAGCCTGGCGTGCTATAAGTCGGTGGGGTTGAAGAGGGCTACACAACTGAGCAACTGAACGACATCCGACAAAGATACACCAAACTGCCTGAAGGGGGCGCTCCCTCATTTCTTCCAACAGACCCTTGTTTGGGGCTCCTTCCCTCTTTCTGGCTATCTCCTGACTGTGCCATCTCTCACTAAAAAAGAAAAAGGAAATCTTGCCGTACAAAGTAGGTAACTTTAAAAGTATTTATGAACTAGTGAAGGATTATATGTACTTTACATTTCTCACGATTGAATGTCTAATATTTGTCAAGGATTGTATCCTGCACGGCATGCTACATATATTATTTCTAATTCTCAAAGAAACCTGGCAACAGGAGCAGTATTGTCTCCATTTTGCAGAAAAAGGCTCTGAAGCCAAAAGAGTTTGCAGTGTAAGTGGTGGAGGTGGTCTGCACACTGCTTTCTGTAGCTGCCTTTGTCTATTTACTTACTATTAGCGTCATCATGGGAGAAGGCGATGGCACCCCACTCCAGTACTCTTGCCTGTAAAATACCATGGATGGAGGAGCCTGGTGGGCTGCAGTCCATGGGGTCGCTGAGAGTTGGACATGATTCAGTGACTTCACTTTCACTTTTCACTTTCCTGCATTGGAGAAGGAAATGGCAACCCACTCCAGTGTTCTTGCCTGGAGAATCCCAGGGACAGGGGAGCCTGGTGGGCTGCCATCTATGGGGTCACACAGAGTTGGACACGACTAAAGTGACTTAGCAGCAGCATCAGCAGCAGCAGCATCATCATGGGCTTCCCAGATGGCTCAGCGGCAAAGAATCCACCTCTTGATACCGGAGTCGCAAGAGGCGTGGGTTTGATACCTAAGTAGGGAAGATCCCCTGGAGAAGGAAACGGCAACCCACTCAGGTATTCTTGCCTGGAGAATTCCATACACAGAGGAGCCTGGGGAGGTCTATGGCGGGGGGAGTCACAAAGGAGTCAGA